>JABUQX010023337.1:55000-60000 GCA_015478945.1 Trachelipus rathkii | reverse complement strand
GCTGGGTTTCATGAAAAATTTTGTCAGAGGTGTGAACCAGGAAGGAGAGGCCTTTAAGTACTTACGAGACAAATTTCCTAGATTGAGTGATGTAAAGGTTAAGGAAGGTATTTTTGTTGGGCCACTAATTCGACAACTTGTAAAGGATCCTGCGTTTGACCGAGTTTTGGAGGGGAAAGAAAAGGAAGCTTGAGAAGCCCTAAAGGGAGTTGTTATACATGGATTCTTAGGCAACAAAAGAGATGATAACTACACTCAGCTGATGATAGCACTTCTGGAAAAATACCATCAACTCGTATGCAACATGTCCCTTAAAATCCATTTTCTTAGCTCCCACTTAGACTTTTTCCCACCTAGTTGTGGAGCTGTCAGTGATGAACACGGTGAAAGATTCCATCAGGATATTTCTGTAATGAAACAAAGATATCAGGGCAATTGGAATGAAGCTATGCTTGCGGATTACTGCCGGTCTGTTGTAGGGATGATCCGGAACTCACTTACAAGAGGCAACCCAAAAGAAAACGATCTCATGAAGTCACCACATGATATCCTTCACACCGAACCACCTGCCTGGTATTCATCCATCAATTTAGAACTCTTAGAATGTAACTGTCATTAACAATATTTAAAATGCACTTTCAATGTTGTTGGCATATGTAATTAAAATGTATCGTTTTCTCTTAATCCGTTAAAATATATTTCCACCTATTGTATATCACAGTAACTAGAGCTAATAAAGATTTTTCTTTGTCATATTCGCTTTTCTCACCCCAAAATTAGTAAGATTACACTAATGAAGTTAAGGAAACATTCCAAAAATTTTTTTTTGTTGGGCAGTGTTTTATAAATTTCGAACCATTTATGCTTATGATTGGAACACCCTGTTGAATTTGCCTTAAGCAGGGCTATATATCGAGTTTAGAATAACAAAGATTAACATATTGTAGTTTCCGCGATCCCAAAGGTCCTGCTCCATCGTGAATATTTTATGTTCACTTTATGTGTATTTAAAGGGTGTTAACATAAAAATGTTTTTTTTATGCTTAATATAGATGAGTAAAATTGTTCTTGACCCAGAGCCATGATTCATCAAAGATATGTTAAAAAGATAGATCAAGTGTTCCCTATTGTTCTCTTATTTTCTAATTATATTATCTAATTCTAAGCAAACGAATGGCAACACCATATGAAAGATTCCAGATTCGCCAGAATATGGAAAAATATTGCTGACCTATCGCCGAATAGTATGCGAATTTAAGGCAGCTACAAAGGAAAGAAACAATTGAGAACTTATTCAATCAATTCTTGTTATTTTTTTTTTATTGGTAAATCATGGTTCTGAGTCAAGATAAATTTTGACCACCTTTAAATTACTTAACAATGATGGTAATGAAATGTTAAGCAAAATGACGGTAAAGTTTTACTTTCTGACCAGGACTCATTTTTGATCGAGTCACTGGAGTCGCTCGCCAGATATCTTAAAAAGTACTTGTGTCAGATGGAACGAAAAAATTAATTATTTTTTAATCTATTAATGTAAATGCTCGGCCCCCCGTAACCCCGACCCGTGAGGGGCTGGGAAATCATTTACTGCTAAGTGACTCTCTGCAGAGAATTCGAGAGTGCCGCGGGTGGGTCCAACTGTATACGTCAAGGAAAGAGACAAGTCAAAAATCTTGATTGGGTAGACTGACTATTGACCCGTCGCTTGAGCGACTTCACGGCATTCGAGTCCTCACTCTTGACATGAGTCGTGGGATACTCGGTAAGAAATGTAGTGGTTGTATGAATTGAACAAGTACTTATTTAATAATTATTAAAATGAATTTATTATCTTAGTTAAATTATATTATATCCTAAATTTAATTTTAATAAATTATGTGAAAGTTAATGAATAAGTAATAATAATAATAGTAATAAATAGTAAATAAATAATAATAATAATAATTATAGTGGCCCATAAACTTAATCGATGTAGTTTAAAATTTACATAGTAATAGAAGGTAGTTTTTAGGCACCTAAGGGACAATATGATTTGTGCGGCTTCAATAAGAGTTATTGAAGTCTCGTATAGTAATCGTGTGTGCATAAAATATAAATGAAATAGACACAGATGTGATTCGCAAATTATTATTATATCAGAGAATCGGAAGATCACCTCAGACTAATAATTTGATAATCAAAGTTGAAGTTTGTTTTTAGGCAGAGAAACAGGAATCTCTCCTTAAAGGAGACATTTCAGCTTTATGGCCAGAGACCAAAAGTTTATATTTAATTTAATTATCCGCGGATTACTCCTCAATCTCTCTCTCATTAATAATAATTTACATTAATAATAATAATATATGATATAATATAATTTAATATGATATAATCATATTTCTAATTTATAAAATTCAATTATTAATAATAACGTAATAAATAATTAAATTAGCAGTAATATATATATATAAATTTAATTAATTAATAAATTAATTAAATTATATAATACATAATAAATTAATAATTAATAATAATAATAATTAAATAATTAATATTAAATAATAATAATAATATATATAAAAATTACTTAATAATAATAATATAAATTTTAATAATAATTAAATAAATTTATATATATACAATAATAATAATAATAATTAAATTATAAATATAAAATATATAATAATAAATAAAATAAATAATATAATATAATATTAAATAATAATAATAATAATAATAATGTAATAAATATAATAATACAATTAAATTAACAAATCTAATTATATTAATTACTAAATACTAATAGTTTAATACTATCTAATTTAATTAAATTTATTAAATAATTTAATAATAATTAATTGTAAATAATTAAGCATAATAGACTTACTTAATAAATTATAAGTATAAAGTAATAATAATAATATTAATTAAATTAATAATATAATAATAATAATTAATAATAATAATAAATAATCAAATTTAAGAGAAACCGAAAATTTTAACTAAGGACACTGAAAAACAAACCCCTCAGATTAAAGAACAAAATAAAAATCATATTCCAGAAAATAAAGAACAGATTAGGCAGCTAAGCAGAGGCGGTCAAACTAGCTAATGCAGCATGATAACTCATTTTTACAAGAAAAAGGATAACTTACGCTCATACGATCCAATTATGCGTATAGCATCAAAATTTTTCTATTGATATATTGCATAGATTTAATTACATAACAGAGAAAGTTGATATTTATTTATTTGTTTTTTTTATACGATCGTCTGTCCTATATAATATTAGAACACGCATCACAAAATTTGACTTATAATATTACTGGTATAATATTTATATATTATAGCTAATTGGAATTTAAAAATCCATATAACATCTGTTTCAGTTTATTTCCATGCAATTTCTCTCTCTCCTCTCTTCTATCTCTCTCTCCTCCTCATCCTCTACTACTCCTCCTCTACATACCTTCCTAATCTCCTCTCTCTACTATCTCTCCCTTTCATATCTCTTCTAATTTCATCTCTCTCTCTCTTACTCTCTATCTGTTTTCTCTGTTGAATGTAACTTAGTTTATCAATTTCGCTTTATATAATGAAAAGCTATATCATCAGCATTCCGGTGACCTGCAAAATATATAAACTCACCTAATTACTTTAATAATGCTAATAACTAATAATTAATAATTATACTCTCTCAACTCTCTCCATTCATATCACTCTATATAATAAGTATAGTGAATAAGATATAACTCAATAACTAATGTAAATAATAATAAATAACTTAAATAATAATACCTCATTAATAATAAAAATAATAATTTATTATATACATTTCTGAAATAATATAAATATAATAATATCGAATAAAGATAAAATATTTAAGTAAAATAATAAATAAGATGAAATAATAATAATTTATTTAATTAAAAAAAATCAAGATATTAATAATATATAATAATAACTCTCGAGTGAGGTATAAAATAATAGAGCTTCTATAAAATATAGAATACTGGTGCTTTATAACAATGACATTGGACTAATTACTCCATATGAGATTAACGAAAAATACTCAAGTGTATGATCTTTCCACCTATTATGGCATAATACTCTCTCTCCTCTTTACTTCCTCCCTCCTCCTCTCTTACTCCTTCCCTACTTCATTCACATCGAGTATAACCATCTAGGAACGTATACACAGTCACCGCATCCTCGAGTGCTAAACATTAAACTATATTCAATTTGTCTGTATGAGACGTGGCGCTCGCGCCGGTGAGAGATGGGGAACTAGCGACTATGGAGAGAAGAGGGAGGGGATAGGCTGTAGGAGAAGACGGTATATAATTAAACAGACAGACGATCATAAGCGAGGGTTTTATCCACTCTCGAAAATTATCGCATGAATGATAGTTGTTTTAAGGTGGAGGTGGGTTTTAAGAGGTGGAGTGGCGTTTTGAGTGAGGTGTAGGGGGTTTATGAGTAATGGGAGGGGGTTTTAAGGTAATGGAGTGGGGAATGTGAGATAAAAGAATGTTCACCCCCTCTCAAAATAAATATGAGCCTAAATGGAGATAGAGGTAGATAAATAATAAATAAATAATAAATAATTAATAATTAATTGTGAATTGAGAATTGGTGATAATTATATAAAGGGAAGATATTAATTATTAACAAATTTAGTAATTATAAAATATTATATTAATTATAAAGCAAATTATAATAATATATATAAGTTTTAATGATATACTAATATTTAATTATTTTACCAATAATAATATAATATATAATAATATATAATAATTATATGATAATAAATTTTAATATTTATAAATATATAATAATAATAATTAATGAATAATAATAATTAATAATAATAATTAATATATAACTAATAATAATTATATAAAATAACATGATAATGATAATGATAATGATTTAATTTTTAGATATATGTATAGTACATATGATAATTAGATATAATTGATAATGATTAATAATAATTAAATTAAATTATAATA
>JABUQX010023337.1:50000-52500 GCA_015478945.1 Trachelipus rathkii | reverse complement strand
CAAAGCACTCTCGATTGACTACCCTCTCTACCAAACATTACAGCAGCCCAGAGCACCAACAAAAAAAATCACACCAGTGAATGCACTATTCTAACATATACATGTTTCCAACCCCCACCCCACCCTCCACACGCCCGATATCAAACACAATTACACTCAGTTAATACAAAGAACGGTTTCTGAATATCCAAGCAGCACCATGCTTCAAGCACATCCTCCCGAAATATCTCCCACAGAAGGGTCCCTGAACTTACAAACCAGAGTGCTGCTATCCCGTCTTTGTTCTGGACACCATCCTTCCCTTCAGGAATATATATATAGACTTCACGGTGCTCCCTCCCCCCAACTGTCGAAGATGTCCCTCCCAGAAAAATGACAGCACAGGATACCTCTTCCTAAACCGTTTGGACTTAACGGACATCAGACGTAACTCGCTCTGACGGTTACAGCCGGGTACATACAGACGCTAACTCGCCTTCTGAACGAACTCATGTTCAACAAGCTCCCCGACCCGACCCAGAGCAGATTTTGTGGGCCACAATTCCTTGGGTCGACAGCTTCTCATAGGAATGGGAGCGGAGGCTCAAAGTAATATTATATATATAATATATGATTATATTATATATAGTATATATATATATATATATATTATAATACAACTCACTAACAAATATATATATATATATATTATATATATATAGTGATATATATAATATAATATATATAGTATATATATAGTATATATTTATATATCTATTTTTTTATATAATATATTATATATATAGTATATATATATATATATATATATATATATATATATATATATATATATATAAATATATATATATATATATATATATACTATATATATATATATATATATATATAATAATTGTTATTACCGCTGATGATGTCAACTCTTCATTCTTCACTCTTTAAAAATATGCTTCCGTTATTGTGCATGCTAGAGTTTGCCTCACGTCTTCACTTCCGGATTCTGTTCTTTGCCGACCACCGCTACGGGTGGATCCTCGCCCGTTGAAAGGAGCACGCGCACAGCCTTCATGAATACAAATCTTTTGAAAAACATCAACTTCTTTTTACAGAACAATTACTCCACACAAACACGCTCCTCTTTCTATATCCTTCAACGGTCTAACGTTTTAACTGTGAACAATATTAGCATTGTTTGGCGGAACATAAACAAAAATTTGTCTTATAAACGGCTCATATCACAAACGGGTCTGCTTAAGGGTGGCCACTGCAAAGAGATGGGCTTGCTTCTGTTCAGGTTTGAGGGATATTTTTATTCGACTCTGTACAATTCTGCCAGTTAAATAGGGTTTATTGGCGCCTTGTTTGGAGTATTCGTTATCAACATTTTGGGAGGTCGGCTTCGGGCCCCTGTCTAAATGGATAGGTGCAGTCTAAGCTATAGAGACGAAGGAACTGTCCCCTACTTTAAAGCTCGCGTTGACATCTATCCTTTGCGACATTACGTCGAACACTTGCCGCCTTTTTCAAGGATGCCTTGCCCTCTCGCCATGGAATTTTGCGGAGTTTTGAAACTCCAGACTCATAGTGGTGCTCCGTTCTTTCCTTACTTCTGGTTCTGTGGAACTCCTGCCATCATTTGCTGTTTTTCAACTGTGTTTTTAGCATTCTCTCTTAAAGCGGCATGTCTGTGCTCAACACTTGAGAGATTTTGCGTTAGGCTTGGGTTTGGATTTGTTTTATATGACCTTTATTTTATTCTTATTTATGCAAGACCAGCCTATGCCAGCATAGTTTAGGCGTGGTGTTGGTGCTGACTAGGTTTTTTTAAACTTATATATCACCACCATTCACCAAAAGAAACAAATGATAGAAAAGGGGGTTTCAACCCTTTGCTATCAGACGAAGAGAATTATGAATTTTCTTCCTATGGCTCGACCACTTCGCGAAACGCAGCTTCACCTTTCCTAGTATTTAAAGTTTCAAATTTCTTTTTTTTTCCTTTTTCAATTTTGCATTTCATTCAAAATAATTAAAAAGAAATATAATTGAAAAATTGTCGCTACTCCATCTCGGATTTTATATCAAAGTAATTTAAAAAGAAATACTCAAAATTTTGAATATCTGAAGCGTTAAAATAAATTTTTCTATTGCTAGTTACCGAAACTTCAAACAATAAAGTATTCACTTCTTAAAATACAATCTCCATAGTACTTATTTAGTAATTTCCTTCTCCTATTTACAATATTCTCTCCAACAAATAATCCTTTCAGATTTTTAATATTTTTCAGTAGTTTTCCTGTTGCTGCTTCTCTTTCTTACCTCCCTTCTAGTTTCCACCGCGTCCACATTCGATGACAGTCAAGTCATATATATATATATATATATATACTATATATATATATATATATATATATATATATATATATATATATATATATTATATATATATATACTTATATATATATATATTATATATATAATATGCAAATTGTGTGTATGTGGG
>JABUQX010023337.1:37500-47500 GCA_015478945.1 Trachelipus rathkii | reverse complement strand
GTATATATACTTGATAGTATGACTAATTAATATATATGAGTATATACTATAGGTGATATATCGATATGTAGTATATATATACTACTATACCCACCCCACTATATATATATATATATACATATATATAGATACATAATATATATATATTAGTATGATATATATATATATATTATTAGCTATTATATTATATATATATATATATATATTATATATATATATTATACTATATAATGTACATACTATATAATATATATATATAAGTATACGTATATATATTATATCTATATATATATATATATATATATATATATCTATATATATTATTATAGCTATATTACTATATATATATATATAGTATATTATATATATATACTATAGTTAATGACTATATATAAGTATATTAGTATATACTATAAATATATTATATATTATACGTAATATATATTATACTTATATTAGTAAGTATATATAATAATATATATAATATATATCAACACTAATATAATATATTTATATAATATATATATATATATATATATTATATATTATATATAGAGGGTTGATTGAGGTCGTTATGAAATAGTTGGGAAAATCGAAGGTGCAATAATTTTTCTTTCAGAACTATTGGTCATTTTAATTGCAGGGATTTGAATTTAAGTGGGGGGCTTGATCTTACTCTGGGGGTGGTATTTGATGACAGACAAATAAGCATGAACAATTAATTAGATTATTTTTTTTTTTATTTTAAGGCTTCCCACCAAATGGTCTTCCGGTTCTTCAGTGCCCAAGAATTGAGGATTGCAAATGAAGCTTTCTGAAGGGTAATCTTACTAAGGTTACCGAATATTTTTGATGATCAGAAAATTAGCCGGGGGAAAGAGCCACCACACAATGAACTACACCGACACACACACATCATATATATATATATACAATATTTTTATGATATATTATTATAATATTATATATATCTATATTAAATATATATATATAAGAATATATATTACGTGATAATATAGTAAGTATATAGAGCGATATATATTATTTAATTTTATGACTTAAACACATATTAAAGGGCCAATGAAGTATCATAATTTTATCAGACCGAATGTAAAATTTTTTTTTTAAGAATGCTTAAATTTCACTACGTGACATTCTTGGGCAAAAAACTCGTACACCGGGGTATGAGAATTAAAACGAATTTGTTTAATTTAAGGGCTATTTCCAAAAAGTTGTTCAACAGGGGGTACCAGTTGCGTTTTTTTTTCCCTTGGTCCAATCAAGTTTTTTCATCGCCAGAAAGGCTCTTTCCATTGAGGAATTAGGTTCCTGTAACAAAAAGAAATTCTACTACATTTTAAGATATTAGACTATGGCACATTATAGCTTGGAATAGTGAGAAATGATTTCGAAACGCGACAACAATCGCCCAGAAGATGTAAAGGCAGGCGATGAGGTCGAGAATACAATAAGGTTTCCTGCTTACTTCTCCCAGGCAGGGGTATTTATTTTCTGTGTGTTACCCATTCAAATTTTTAAAAGGTTTTTTAAATGGATTGGCATTCAAGGAATGAATAATAATGCAGTTTTGGTAGAAATGTTTGAAATATGTGGTTAAATTTTGGCACTTCTGATGCAAGGAGGCCTCTTCTCTTTTCCACTTTTGGGAAGAATCCTTGGTCACAGGCTAATGGAATAAAGCATCTGCGATTTTAGAGGCGCTAAATTTAAATTTCGGGTCAAATCATTTAATGTTGGGGATATTTATTCAAAAATTGTAATTGGGGGTACTCCCCATCAGTTTTTCAAATCGGGGTCATGTGGAAAAAGTGGACGCCTGGCTGTAGATAAAAGTAAATCCCATTTGTCTTCAGATAAGGATTTTTCATATAATGAATTTCATCAGTCCAAAATGGCATTTATTTTTTATTCTTGTAGCTCTCAAAAAAATGGCTTTTAGGTGGGTATGACTCATTACTACATTTAATTCATATGAAGAATATTCTATACACAGGAAGTAATATAAGGCAGCCATTAATGGTTTTTCTTTAATGGCACCTCAGATTTTGCTTTTGAGGTTTTCTCAGATTTGCCGAATTTTCGCCACAACACTTTAAGGGTTAATTGTTAGTCAACCTACGTTAAGTATAAAGCTAAGCTTTGAAATATATACTTAATAATATAATAGTATATATATGTGGATATATTATTATATTTGTATCAATATTACATAGTAATAGAATAAATATATAATACAAGCTATAGAAAGTACTTATATAATATATATTATATATTAGGTGAGCATATTATATATAAAGAAACTCAGTATATTATAATATATATATATATATATAATACACTATATATATATATATATATTATATATATATATATATATATATTTATATATTATATTATATATAATATATATATATATATATTTAGTATATATATATACTATATATATATTATAATATTAGGAATGTGAATATATTTTCAAGAGCAATGCCTTCAAATATCAAATAGGAAGAGCAGTCAGCAGTTGTCTGAATAGTGTTGTGGAAATGTTTTATGAGCAGCAGCATCTTTCCACTATCATGTCTGAGCGTCGTTCTTGAGTTTTGTAAATACAATGTTAACGCCTTTCTAGAAAATCCCCCCAAAATTGCAAGTAGGTATTATCCTTGAGCAAAAGCTATTGTTTTTCCGTCTGCATTTCACATTTTTTAAGCATTCAATTAAAAATGCAAGATTGTTTTAGCTAATTTCCGAGGGGCATGATTTTACTTCTAAAAGTTTAAAAGCTGGGATCCTTAACCAGGTTGGAAAATATTTAATAAGTCTGAAAATATTTAATATCCTATGTTGGATTTGAAGCGGTTGGGGGGGTCATGATGCAAAATAAAAATTGGCTTCTTGAATAAATCAGCTGCAGTTTCGATAAGGCTTTTAACAAAAATAATGTGGTGTAAGTTTTCAATATCTTGCCAACAAAAATAAATACCATAGTTTTAAGAACTTTAGTTGGGTCCACCAGTGAAGCCCAACTCCCATACGCGCAACTTTGGTAATTGGGATTAATTATTTAGGAAACGAAGCAATTAATAAAGCTTTCAGGAGTTAAAATTTATTACTGGTATATTAAATAATTTTTATTTTATTTAAAATTTTTGTTGGCAACTGAAAGACTACCAAAACTAGAATCTCTTTGCCATTCCTCATATCAACTTGATCCTTTCGCCTTTTGGTTTTCTTCTACCGCCTTCGCCCATATGCTCCATACTCTCCCGGCATGAGTCCTTAGATTTATAATGCACTTATATATGCCTTGTTGACAGGTTTATCAGCATTTATCAATGAAAAAAAAATTCTATGCGGGAATTAAATGGGGGAGGGATAATTTAAATGGGCAATTTGGAATTTTTGAAACCATTGGAGGAACAACCTTATATATATATATATATATATTAATATATATATATATTATATATATATATATATATATATATATATATATATATATATATATATATATATTATATTATTATATATATATATATATTATATATATGCGTCTGCGTGGGTAGAAGGTTGGAACTCGCCGACTCTGGCACTGCCCGAGACGAATCGCTGGTTCAAATCTCACCGTAAGTAGTCTAAGTTTATTCTTCTATGGGCAAGAATTAAAACTCGTCTGGCAAAACACTTGTGAGACAGGCTTGGGATAGGGGTCCGCTTAAAGTTCGAATTTTCTGTAGTCCCCTCCCGGTTGGGTTAAGCCTCTTGAGAAAGGGGATTTCTACGGGCCACGTTCAAGGAAGTATATATATTATAATATATATATATATATATATAGTATATATATATTATATATATATATATATATATATATATAATATATATATATATATATATATATATATTTGAGAATTTCAATTTTAATAGCTTTTACATCAGTTTGTTTTTATTTTATTTATTTTACTTCCCTTAAAATAACAAACTCGTAAAATCTAATATTTTAAAATATTTGTTTTATATTTTATTCATAAACGATTTTACGAACTGAATCTCACTTTATATGAAAATATAAATGTATTCAAATTGCTTAATACCATTGTAAGTAATAAATACTTTAAAATTAAGGTAACAAATTCAATCTTAAGTCCAATTAAAGACCGAACAGTTTCCATTAAGAGCAGTTTCGAAATCGTGTATATTCAGGACAACATTCATTTTCTAGCGGGAAATTTTCCCGCCTAAATTTATATTTTCAAGGTAAAATGTCTCAATTTAAGGGAGAAATTAAACGCACTTTCGGCAAGTTATCGAACATTAATATCAATTTCATTGTCTTGTAATGACAGTACTTTCGATGTTAGAACGTTGCCGAAGGTCAAATAGGGTTTAACGTTTTCGAGGTGGGTTGGACAAGATAAAATTAATCGTTCTCAGACCAACATGGATTTCTCATGATTATGTTTCCTCCTTTAAATGTTTGTTATTTGGATGTTATTGCAAGAATATGGAAATACCGAGAAACTGCAAAGTAAACTGTTATTCATCTTCTTTAGGGCTTTGTACTATTGATTTTATCACAACATACATACATACATACATACATACATACATACATACATACATACATACATACATACATACATACATACATACATTACATACATTACATACATTACATACATACATACATACATACATACATACATACATACATACATACATACATACATACAATGTAAACTTGCTTAGTGCATCTTAGTGTATGTAATAAATCTAAGACAGCTTGTATTGTAATTTAAATTTTATATGACTTCCTTCTCGCTACTAAAAATATTTACAGGTAAAACCAAATTGAGAAAGACTGGGAGCGTATTATTATTATTATTATTATTATTATTATTATTATTATTATTATTATTATTATTATTATTATTATTATTATTATTATTATTATTATTATTATTATTATTATTATTATTATTATTTTTATTTTAATTTTATGATTGTTATTATTATTATTATTATTATTTTTATTTTAATTTTTATTGATGTTATATACCATGGGACATATGTATGTTATGCACATATATTATATATATATATAATATATATATTATATATATATATATATATATATATATATATTATATATATATACTATATATATAATATATAATATATAATATATATTTATATATATATAATATAATTCCAAACAAATTTTCAAAATTTGAACTGAATGTTTTGAAGGACGTCTAAATTAAGAACTCAGTAGCAGTAGAATTAACTAAAACCATTATTTCAACAAAAGAAATAAATTGCAAATGATTGTTTTCAATTCACAATGGAACCATAAGAAAATTGTTCAATACAAAATAATTTCTTTGTAAACGCAGGGAAAAAATTTTGTGAAACAAGGCTCCCAGTCCAAACCGAATTCGAAGACCTTATGTTGATGCTTTGAATCTCTCTTTTCTTTTGTACAGATTACTGGTCTAAAAGTTAAAAGGTAATAGTTGGACTAAGGAAAAAATAATTGCGATATTTATTAAGTCTATAGCCACTTATTTAAACTTATTACACCACAAACTGGTCATTGCCATAACATTGTTCAATAAGTCATTTTTGTCAGGAAGTTTCCAGCACAACTTTAAAAACATTGTGTAACCCTTTTATCTAAGAAAGGTTACTTTTTCCTTTGAAAAAAAGAAACAAAACCCAATAGCTATTACAGATACTTTATCAAAATTTTTTGAACAAATAATTCTCAGTCAAATTAAAAAAAATAATTTTAATTAAACGAATATGTTTCAAGATGTTTCAATCTTCAAAAAAAAACAAATAATATTGAAAAATGAAGAAAATTTAAAAAAAAAAAAAAAAAAAAAAAACATTGAAAATAAAGATTTTGTTTGTATATTGTTAAACTTTTCAGGAACTTTTTTTATATAATTATATTATCATTTTATATTATCATGACATATTATTAAGCAAGATAAATATAATGGGCATACTCGCAGAGGTAGAGAAACAAACGGGCAAAACGGTCTTGAATGTTATTTTAAGAGTAAGGTATCAGTAAGTATGATGAGGGAAATACATAATGTACATTCAAATAGCAGTAGAGGGTGCCTCAGGCATATGGAACAAGGAGTAGAGGCCAGGGGCAGGCCTTTCACCAGATGGCCAGCTGGGCCTCCCCCCAGAAAATTTTAGTCAGTAAAAAAATATTCAGGAAAATATTTCGGTCAATGACTTGATGTGTCATTCATTTATTTTGTATGGTCTTAATAGTTTCATTTCAGTACAAGATTGGCGACCTTAGCTCTATCGTTTTTTCAACGGCAAATTTCTAAACTCTGATTTTTTTCAGCTTTATTGGTGCAGAAAAAACGATCTTATTTCTCTTTCAGATAAAAGGGTCATGAACTCCGCCCCATAAAAATTTCCTAGTTACGTCAATATCGTCAGGGCTTAATTGTTGGATCGTTTCTATTTACGTTATGAACAAATTCTCAGTCTCATTTGCTGACGATATTCCCATATTAGTAAACGATAAAATTACGAAATCACTCTTTCAGTGAGCAATATATATCTTAACGGGGACAATGAAATGACGACGCTAACAAACTATTCCAAAATTCACAAAAGAAAATCTTATATTATTTTAGGCAACATAGCCGTAAGCCGTAGACAATTTCAGTATCAATATAAACGAAGTTGAATTATATCGGGCTTCAAATGCTACAATATTTAGAGTAATAATTAACCGAAAACTAACTGATGTTTAAAGAATCCACCAACAACCTAGTTAGTAGATTTATTAGAATCAGCATTTTTCAACAGTCGGTTTCAAGGACCGGGACAGGTCCGCGAAGAAATCCAATTGGCATGTAGGTCCATATCTTCGCTTAACGATAGCAAATTTGCAACCAAATATTAATGTAATTTATTGAAAGGTAGTAAGGTCTTAGAAGCTTTTAAACTTAATATGTTATTTTCTCATTATTATATATTTTATAAGCTGATGCATTATTTTCAAATAAAATGCAATTTTGGCTATTACAATGTTTTTTTTTTGTATTTTTTATATTGCCGGACCAAAAAAAAATTATCTGACATATAATTAGTCCATGAAAGACTATAGGTTGAGAAACGCTGGGTTAGATACATGCATATACTAGTAAAATAAAAAAATCGCTCCTTTATTCATATTGAAAAGATATATTGTAATCTGTAATTGTAATCAGTAATTCAATCTGTAATTACTATGCATTAGCTATTTATCCACCTTAATAGTGCTGCAAAGGACTTTTATACCTATACACAACCAGTGTCTGCAAACCAAAAAATATTGCTTCTCAATCTATCACTACTAAAAGAAATAATTTATAATAACACCTACGACATATTATTGGCTGACTTTCGCAGCAAATAAATACGACGTGAAATAAATAAATAAAAAATAATTTTACGAATATATTTACATATATAAATGTACCATTTTGCTCATCATATATAGTATTATTATTAAACATGCCAAAAAACGTTCCCAATTCGTTTCCTTTTGTTGAATGGACTTTAATTTGCTTTAAAATGAACTTACTTTTTTCTTTTTTGAGCTTCAAATTGATTTATTTTTAAATTAATTTTATTTAATTTTTTAGTTTATTTCGACGTAAATATTTATTATTTATGTTCACAATGAGTATTGAATATATATATATATATATATATATATATTATATATACTATATATATATATATATATATATATATAATATATAATATCATATATATATAATATATATATATATATATATATATATCCCACCTCCAATGCGAGGGCGTTAGCCCTCGCTCAATAGACAAGCCTTGCTCCGTTAGGAGCAAGCCAAAGGCTTGTTATTATAAATAAAGTCATAAAAGCGTATGTTGCAAAGTCAGTTACTTTATAAGTCGATTTTACCACAAGATATTAAAATTGGCAATTCTATAAAATAATGAAAAAAAAAAAAAACTACAAATTTAACCTTATTTAATCTGAGCCATTACTAAGCAATAGTTATATCGGTACTTTTACCATTTTAAGTTAAAATCCATTTTATTGATATCAAAACGACTACTATTATTTTGATTTTTGATAACACTAGTAGTGGTGATAATAATAATTATTATTATTACTATTATTGTAATCAGTTATTAAAGCCATTATTATTAATATTTATTATTATTATTATTATTATTATTATTATTATTATTATTATTATTATTATTATTATTAATTATTATTCATTTTTTGTACTGATTATGATGTCACTATATTATCCAATATTACATACATATAATCTAACATATCAACATTATTATCTTATTATTATTATTATCTTACTATTTTATATAAATATTTCAATTTATTATTATTTTTATTATTATTAATATACTCATCCAATTACTTTTCCTCCATATATTAATTATTATGACTATCCATATCACTTATCTAAAAAACTTACATATTACTTATATATATCTATAATTATAAATTAATTCATTATTATTATATTCTTATTATTATATTATTATTATATATATTATTATTACTTATTAATTTTTCAATATCAATATATAATCTATCTCCTCTATTAAAATTAGTAACGTCAGTAGAGTAGTAGTAGTAGTAGTAGTAGTAAAGCAAGTAGTAGTAGTAGTAGTTAGTAAGCTAGTATTAGCAGTAGTAATAGTAGTATTAGTATTAGTATTAGCAGTAGTAGTAGTAACAGTAGTAGTAATATTAGTACAGTAGAAGTAGTAATAGTAGAGCTGAAATTGTTTTAAAAATTGTTATAATTAATATTGAAATTGTGATTGTAGTGATGTTTATGATTTATTTTCCTTTTTCTTTTTTTTCCTTTTCCATGTCCTTTTCCTTTTCCTTTTCATTTTCATTTATCTTTTTCTTTTCCTTTTTCTTTTTCTTTTTCTTTTTCTTCTTCTTCTTCTTAAAGAAACATAGGAAATAATATCAAATTTAATAAAACAAAAAATTAACCCTCAAAGAACATATAAATAAATACATTGGTAAAGTAAAGTGGCAGATAATATATATATATATATATATATATATATATATATATATATATATATATATATATATATATATATATATATATATATATATATATATAGAAAGAAAAATATATATATAATTATTATATATATAATATATATAATATATATATATATATATATATATATATATATATATATATATATATATATATATATAATATAAATATATATATATATATAAATATATATATATATATATATTATTTGCATTACAATAACCGCAATAGAATGAATATGAATATAAGAAACACCTGCGGAAAGATAAAGAAGATTTTCCCTCCTCAGGGATAGATCCATCGCATATTGCGACTGAGAATAACGTAAAGCACTGAGTACGTTGTTCTTAGTCGTAACATGAGCAGGTTCGACCCAGGAGGGGAAAAGGCGTCTTTTGCAGTGCGTACAATGCAATGAATTTTGCTAATCTTACCAGCACAAACAAACAAACAATATATATATATATATATATATATATTATATATTATTATATTAATATATATATATATATATATATATATATATATAATATATATATATATAATAGACAAACAAACAAACAATATTATATATTATATTATATATATTAATAATGTTGATTTTATGGCACTGTTAGAGTCGCAATGCACTCCTCTATTTCATTCATATATATTAAAAACTCGTTTTAAAAGGACTCCACAGTAATACACGAGTTTATTATATGAAATGATGATAAGGCTTGAAATATTGCTCCACTCCACAATAAATTTCGCCTATCGTATTCTCGTTTGAACGTTAAATATTCCTATGTAAATTTTTGGTTTTTTGCTATTTTCTCCTCATCAATGTTTCCCTTTCTAACGAGTCTTCTTCTGAA
>JABUQX010023337.1:5000-17500 GCA_015478945.1 Trachelipus rathkii | reverse complement strand
ATAAAATATATATATATATATATATATATATAATATATATATATATATATATATATATATATATTATAATATATAATATATATATATATATATATTATATATATATATATATATATATATATAGTATATATATTTATTTGAAAATTATTTTAATATTGATTAGAAAAATAAAATTCTGTTATTGAGCAATTCACATAAACATATGTAGAAAGAATAATAAATTAGCAAGATAGCTTACGACCCAACCATAAAATGCATCTGCGACCCACTTTTGGAACTTCTGGCATAGCATATCTTTTAAAAACGAAAGAGGAACGATTTTTTTATAAAATTTTTAGCATGTGCATGCATCTGGCTAATTTGCCAACTATGTCTTAATAGGTCTCTAAAATGCCAGTTTTTTCATCGATTATTACAATACCGAGTAATTTTATCATTTGTAGCCCTAAATAGTACCATATCATTAATTTTGATAATCGAAATTGTTCCTGATTTGTTTGCTAAATAATAAAAGATTATTTATGTAAATTTAGGGAGAGTTTGGTTTGCATCTATCCATTTCAAATATAATTTTGTTAGGTGTTGTTGTATTCGAGAGAAAATTCGTATTTGTCATCTATCAAAATGGCAATATGTGAGACTGAAAAAGTGAAAAAGTGTCATGTCTCATTTGCGTATATCGTAAGCAGAAACGATCCCAGAATTAAGTGTTGAGGTATATTCCAGTTGTTGTATGTAGTCTACCCTGAAATGTTTTCCCTTACTTTTACGTATGAAATGCTTTAAGTAACTTTTAAGCCATTGAAATTTGTCCCCTCAATGCCATTTTATTCCTTTTGGCTTATAGTATAGCGATGATCACATAAAGTTTAAAAAAAAATTTATTTCCTATGTCTTTTGGATCGAACGAGAACGAACAAACTCATCGTCTTACCATTCGGTCCACTCCACGAGGACAGAAAACTTCCGCTTCAAACCGAACTCAAACCATTGAGATAATCAACCACGTTTCAACAGTGTCTTTCACTATGAAACATGCGTTGGTTCAAATCCGCGGAGACATTTCTTTACTTTCCTGTATAATGTCTTTGTATAACACACACACACACAACATAATATATATGATATATATATATATAATATATATATAATATATATATATATACATATATATAATATATATATATATATATATATATATATATATATATATAATATATATATAATCAAACTAGCCACTTTATATAGAGGTGAATTTTTTTTCTCGAGAATAAAAGGTAGACCCGGTAGACTTGTTTCATTACAAGTTAATTAAAACAACCTATAAGAAAAAATTCAGATCAAATCGGTAATATTAGCAGTGCCCCATCGAGGGTTAAAATTGAAAAAACATGTTAAATTTCAAAACTTATTGATAATCAAATTTTTTTAACATGCTTAACATAGTCTAAAAGACATATAAACAGAAAAGTTTCATAATTTTTTGAACATGTAATTGAATGGTGCATTATGGTTACTCCTACAATAATGGGAGAATAAGACGCTACTTAACCTATTATTTTTTCCTTTTCAGTATATCACGGGTATGGCCCGGTTATGTTTTTCGATAGACTTACACAACCTTAAATAAAAAAGATGAAAGATTATTTTGATTAAAGCTTTTGATACCAATTTACCAGACAATCATAGATGGGTCCGATTTATTTGAAAGCATATAAAACTACATGAAATATACAGATATGGATATTACCTACTCCATGGTAAGGTAGTAGAATGAGAAAAATTTCGAAGTTTTTTTTATTTTTGGCAAAGTAGTAAATTTGTAAAAGAACTTGAAGACTTATTTCCAGGTCATAGTGGAGATTTATCTTCCATTAATTTTAGTCCTCAATGGTTTCTCTTGGTCAATCACCACCCTTACTGAAGCTACAACTTCTCTTCTGTTCATGTAACTTTCTTTTTTCCAATCAACAGGATCAGTTTGTAGAAATTCTTGAGAAAGACTAACCTGATACATAGTATTTTGTGAAGTAATATACAAGTATATAAAAGTTATGAAGTATATAGTAAGTAATCTAAAGGAAGATTTTATTTAGGAAAAATCCCAAATCATCTTCTTTGATAAAGTTTATTTCTTTTTTTCTTCCACTTGATGTTCGGTATCCGTGGTTTTCAATAGTTTTGTGACGTATGAGTACTTTTATTAATTTGGGTCACCTTTCTTCTCTGTCATCGTATATTCTTCTCATAGATAACAAAGTTGAAACAAACTCATTTTTTTTTTATGGAAAGAGTAATAACTGTTATAATTGGCTTCTTCAGAAAATAGATTTATTCGTGGTTTATGTTTTCAAAAAGATTTTTTAAGAAATTAATTGTCCATTCATGGGATCTTTCATGCCATTTTGTAGTAGAAAAGCCATGCTTTCGCATTTTTATTCATAGACAACATATTCGTTTAGTGATTTATCTTCTATTGTGTTAATTTTAAATTGTTTGTCTAAATAGATATATTTTTAAGCAATATATTGCTTTCCCATCCATCTCTAAGTGATAGTGCTCTCGTGGCCGAAAATGTATTCCGCGTGATGGACTATTTACCCTTTAAAATTATTGCTGTTACAGAAAATTCCTTGATAACGGACTAGGTTGATCCTCTTATGATTTTATTTGTGCATAGTGTAAATCTATGTGAATCATGTTTTGAATATTGTTTCTTACCTCTGTTTTCCAAGTCTTGTCCAGAATTGTGCTTTGCTAATCTTTTTCCAAAGATTTTTTTGAATGTGTTCACTTGACAGGGATCTCCTTGCCCTTTAGTGGTTGAAAGTTGTAATCTTTACTGAAAACTCCTGCAATCAACTTCAAAATATGGTGTTACAAGCAAAAAACATGAATTTCAAAGTTTGGTTTTTGTTTCCAGAAGATAAGCATCGCCTAGCTCCCTGTTTCACTGGCAAGTTGCGTCGCCATGGGCGTAGGCAGATTTCATTTTAGGGGGGGCAAAGGTTTGAGTGATATAGTATAATATATGATATATATATATATATATATATAATATAGTATATATATATAGTATATATATATATATATAGTATATCATATATTATATATATATATATATATATAATATATATAGGTATAATATATTATATATATATATATATATATATTATATATACCGTAAATATATATATATATAAGTATATATATATATATTATATAATATATATATATATAATATATATATATATATAATATATATATGCAAGCGTTTGGCAGCCGGCAAATGCTATCGACATACTGCGAGAGTTCTAGAGGAGAATACTGTCAGAAGAAGCGTAGCTGTATAAAATGCACACAGCTAGTTGACTCAAGCGCAATGTGAAAGAGAAAACATTTCCACACTATGGAAAAAATGATTGTTTATAATAACATGTGGTAAATTAGTAAATACTCTTCATTATCCTATCGATTGATATATCTTTTTCAGTTTTTCTACTAATAAAACCTTTAAAACGTGAGTCTGGAAGAACATATAAGGCTCTATGTTTTAATTTCGCCAAATTTAGGGGGGAAAAGTGCCCCCCCTGCACGCCCTGCCTACGCCATGGTTGTCAAAACCAAAACCTGAACGGTCTTCCAGTAGTGACCATTCCTTTGTAGTTTATAATACACCTGATGATATCTCTTTACGCTGTTCCTGATGGAAAGTTTCTGAAACTTCTAGAAGTTGTTCTAACGTTGAAAGCTTGTGCTACACAGGAGGATCGATGACTAACTTTTTTTCCGGTACTATCAGGGACATTTTAGAATCCCATTGAAAAATAACTGACATAGTTTAGATTTCACGAATCAACTAAATTTAAAATCTCAACCGTTTAATGTTGCTGTACTTACGAAAACTTTTCTCTACTATCTTTTAATGGATCCTGCGTCGCTGACAACTACTTCTCTCCGATTTTATATTATTTAGTGTCGCTTAACCGCAACTGCCGAATATATGGAACAGCGATCCTTCTATCGCTAACTTATCTATATAAGTGCTACTGAGGAGTCTAGCTGTCCAATATTATTTCTTGGAACCGTTTGGGTGAAACAGTGAGAACTCTGAAAATGTTCCATACTTTCTATTTCAGCGTATGTCGTCGATAATCGTTGACCGTACACTGGATTGCTGATGGATTAGAATATTTCTGCCTGTAGTTCTATCTGAAGAGTCAGGAAGTTTCGCAGCACTGATGAGGATAAGCAGATAATTAGCATTTGAACATAGTACATTCAAACTGACGAATTACTCGATAGTTATGACAGTACAATAGCGTTTATGTGAAATACAGTATAGATGATGTAAGAAGGACATCAGGTTGACAGTAAGAGTGCAAATTGTAAAACTTGACAGATATTTAAAATTGAGATCCCATTTTCACTAACCTAATCTGTAGTGGTTGAAAAGTTCTGCTTTCTCTTCTTTTTAATTTCCCTTTGCTACTCGTTGAGCCTTCCGTTCTTCTGCGGATATTACTTCTATCATATAATCCGAACATGTAACCAAACAGTCCTTTTTGCCGTGCTATGTTAAACAGCTTTCTATCTTCCTCTATTTTAATCATATCCATTGCATTTGCATGGCATATATCGAACATATCATCTAGACCAATGGTCTCCAAAGTGGGGTACGCGTAACCCGGGGGTACCGAAGCGATACTTGGGGGTACCCAAAGAAGTAGGTTGCACCACTCGCTCACGTTGCGAGTTTATGATCGTGTATCACGCGAGTGTGAGGTTCTCTCAATGTTCGCCGTGTCTTTTATTATATATTATCATTATATTATTTATATTACATATAGGCGAGCTGAGAATGTGAAGTTTTTACGCGTATTTGCTTGGGGAGCGCGGGTTGTTGGTGATATTCATATTATATTATATTATATTATATTATATTATATTTTATTTTATTTTATTTTATTTTATTTTATTTTATTTTATTTTATTTTATTTTATTTTATTATTATATTATATTATATTATTTATATTTTATATTATATTATATTATATTATGATTATATAAAATTTATATTATATTATATTATTATTATATTATATTATATTATATTATATTATATTATATTATATTATAGGGGGTGCAACTTATAATTATTTTCATTTTAGGGGTACTCGATCAAAAAGGTTTGGAGACAGCTGATCTAGACTATCTTCAAATTCTTTTACTTTTTGTCTACATAACTCATTCTTTCTTTTCCATGCTTTTCTAGTTCGCGAAGATTTTCGTATAATTTTTTACATTTCTTGATGCAGTCCGAACGATCTTGGCGTTGTATACCGTGCCTTCTCCAGAATAATAAACATTCATCCATTACAAGAGATGCACTATCATGTAATTTAAATTTACTGTACGCAAGTTATAAAATAGGGAAATTTACTCCCGGTTCTTTGATTTTTCATTCAACCGGTGAGAAAGAGATCTTTCCGTGACATATTTAATTTTAAAAACCTAAAAATATATTAAAACACTGTAATATTATGTAAAAGGATATTATCTTAATACATTCATGATCATTGGGCAGTGTGCACTTCATCTGACAGGACATTTACGTATAACCAAGGTATAAAAACGGACATACTAACCCTCTCGAGGCAGCATAACAACTGCTGCAAGTTAATATTTTGAAAAGGACTATTAGCCACTACATGACAACTTTTGACGTCCGTGGGCGTGAGGGCACGGTTTGCTGCTAACCGATTGACCCTTGAAACTTGAAATGGAAATCTTTAGGATGATATGGATCAAATCTACGGGGACACACACACACACACATATATAAATGTATCGAAGAGACTGATAGGGTATTCTATATATATATAATATATATAATATATATATATATATATATTATATTATATATATATATATAATAGTAGTGATATAGTATACACTAGTATATGATATATATACATTATATTAATGCTTGAGTTGAACTTCAAAAATAAAGACCAGTCTAATGTACTGTATTATGAACTAAGTATATATATATATTATATTATATATATATATACTATATTTTATATATATATATAAGTATAATAGTATATAGTATATATAATTTATTATATATATATTCTTATATTTGGTGTGTGTAGGTGTGCGGAAGTGTTTGTGTAATAGGTGAGTGAGTGTGTGTGTGAGTGTGTGTGGCGTGTGTGCGTGTGTGCGTGTAAATTCTATAGTAATATTTTGTACTTTTAGATTTTCATTTGAAGGAGAAAAAATTTTAATCTAAATTCAGGAAGCAACAAATCCCTTTGGCCAAAAAAAAATAAATAAATCAAAAAAAAAATAAAAATAGAAAAATAAAAATAGTAAAATAAAAACAAAATAAATAAAAAAATTCTTTTATTACTTTAGTGATTTGTATTACTTTTATTGTTGAAAAAGAAAAAAGAGGTTTATTTTATTATGAAGCATTGCTTTTACACGTTATTAATATTTTATTATTAATTATTATCATTATTATTATATTTATTATTATTTATCTATTAATTATTATTATTTATTAATTATTGTTTTTATAATTATTATTATTATTATTATTATTTATTATTATTATTATTATTATTATTATTATTATTATTATTATTATTATTATTATTATTATTATTATTATTATTATTATTATTATTATTATTATTATTATTATTAATTTTTATATATATATATATATATTATATATATATAATATATATATATATATATATATATATATATATATATATATATAAGTATATATACTATATATATTGTATTTATATATATATATATATAATTATATATATATAATATATATATAATATATATTATATATATATATATATTTATATTATATAATATATATATATAATATATATATATATATATATTTATATATATATATATATAATAATATTATATATATTATATATATATATTATAAAATATATATATAGATAATATATATATATAATATTAATATATGATATATATATATATATTATTATATTATATATATTATATATAATATTTATATAATATATATATATATTATATATATGTTGAGCTTCCAGTGGCAAGTCGGACGTGCCTGATCTGTTGTCTACTGTTTTAATTTACAAAAAGGAAAAGTTTTGCTTTTTACGCATGGGTGTTTAATTACAACTATTTACTTTGTTAAATGTTTTTTATAATCAAATATATCTAAAACCCGTTGTTTGAACAAGTTAATTAAAATCTATTGTTTGAAAAAAGTTAAAAAGTTTGAAAAAAGTTAAGAGCAAAAAGCTCTTTTAATTTGTGATCGAATTTGTTTGCATCTTTGGTAAACATAATCTGTGACTAGTTGATGTGTAACCTTTTTTCTTATTATTGAGTATTGCTGATATATGCTAAAGTGCATTTTTTCGCGAAGATCGTTACCTTCTTTGAAATCTTGGAGTATTGTATTCAATTCAGGAAGATTTTTAGAACAATAAATACAACAAGAATCACCTTTCGATACTTTGGATTCACATCAACTAGAGTGCAAACTGGAAGATCACCATTTCTCCAGCGATAAGAACAGGATTAATTGCTGCCTAGCAATAGAGGGCTCCTTTGGTTCGAAAACGTAACTTAGAAGCTGATTTAGGCTGAATTACGCCTAGGTGTTTAATTACAAATATTTACTTTGTTAAATGATTTATAAACAAAGATATCTAAAACCCGTCGTTTGAACAAGTTGATTAAAATTTATTGTTTAAAAAAAGTTATGAGCAAAAAGCTCTTTTAATTTGTGATCTTCTGGTTCGAAAACGTAACTTAGAAGCTGATTTGGGCTAAATTTGGGACTTGGTTTAGGTCTGGAATTAGGGACTACAGTTGATCAGGATAATAGGCCAAGATCAAATCGGCCAGACGGATTATCGGACGTAATAGTAACGAGGACTGGGATAGGAAATCTCAGTAAAACTTAGTATCCATTTCTAACAAGGACAGTTCACATTGGAACCGACGTACGGAAACTTATAAATAAAGGAAGTATTATCCCGATATCATTTATTTATTTTGTAAACTAAAACAAGGTTTGAATATTGAATTGTATATATTGTTGACATAAAAGGAAATATATCTGTCGGTGTGGGGAAATATTTGTGGCAAATATCAAATTTTAGAGAATTTTAAATAAATAATAAGTAAATAAAGGTTTTTAATAGATAATTAAGTTTTAACGGGAATTTTAAAGGAAAAGGAAAGGGAGGCGGGGGAGGGGAGGGAAGGGAGGAAGGGGGGAGGAGGAAGAGGGTGGGGGAATAGATATAAACTGAGAGTGTTTTAACCTTTTATTGTTTTTATATTATTTTAACGTATCTTGTTATTGTTATTGTGGGTTGGTGAGCGGGGTGGTAGCCCTAGGTGTTGGGAAGCACCTAAGGTGGGGGGTCCCGTAAAGCGTACAGCCTGATTGAGTTATATATAGAAGTAGGGAAAGATGGGGAGGAAGTGGTAATGTACGGATGGGGTGTAATGAATGCTGAGAGGGTAAAACGAGGATTTTGAAAGAGGAGGAAGTGGGGGTTGATGTTGAGGAAAAGGTTGGATGTGTTAGGCGATACCAGAAAGCTAAGTCGAAGGGAAAGCGGGAGTTGGATTTCGGAAAATACAAGGGTAGGGTATCGGGGGTGAGCGAGAGAGTGAGCGAGGGAGGGGTGGGATAGTTATGAGAAGAGAATGTGGGACAGAGGTGAGATTGTGTCACACCAGGTGAGTTTCTAGGATAATGTGGTAAGAAGTGAAATTCGTGGGGGGACATGTGGTTTTTTTATTTGTGGCTATGCACGCCAGTGAATGGAGCGAGAGCGGGAAAGAGAAAGATTTTGGGGAGAATTGAATGAGTGTTGGGAAAGTTTTGGGGTAAATGAAAAAATTTGTCTATTGGGAGATTTGAATGCAGGAGTGGGAAGGGAGGAGGTAGGAAGAATAATAGGACCTTTTGGGGTAGGGGAGAGGAATGATAATGGAGAAAGTCTGATAGAGTTATGTGTCGAAAGAAGAATGATAGTGGGGAATACTTGGTTCAAAAAAAATGATAATCATAAGTATACATGGAAGAGTGAGATAACGGGGGGGGAAGGCGATACTAGATTATGTGTGTGTAAATGGGAAAGATAGAGGTAGATTATTAGATGTAAATGTGTTTAGAGGGGCGGGGAGGGGATATCGGATCACTAATTTGGTGATTGCGCAGGATAAGGGTGTGGAGGAGGCGATGACGCGTGAGAGGAACAGGTGGAGAAAAAGAAGAGGAGTGGAAGGATAAAGTGGAAAAATGGAGGAGATAGTTGTAAGTAGGCGAGTTTAGGAAGAGGTATGGAGGACAGGTGGAGAAACGTGAGAGGGACGGGAATTGGGGAGGTGGAGGGGGAGTGGATGAGATTTAAGGAGGCAGTATGTGAAGAGGCTAGAAGGGTATGTGGAGTAAAAAGGGTGGGTGCAAGCAGAAGGAAAGGGAGTGAATGGTGGAGTGAGGAGGTGAAGGAGGTGGTGAAAAGGAAAAAGGAGGCTTATGGAACTGGTTTGGGAAGTAGGGGAAAGAATAGCTGGGAGGAATATAGAAGGGGTAGAGTGGAAGCAAGAGGGCGGTGGAGAAGGCGAAGAGAAGAGCAAAAGAAGGAATGTGTAGATCAAGTGACGAAAAATTTTGAATCGGGAAGTAAGATGTTCTGGAAAGAGGTTAATAAAAAGGAAGAGGAAGAGGGGTTGGGGGAAGGATTAAGGGAGGAGATGGGGAGTGGATAGGAGGAGAGGATAGGGTGAGGAAGAGGTGGGGAGAGTATTTTAGTGAATTATTGAATGAAGTGGGTGGGGTAGGGGAGGGATATAGACAGGTGAGGATGGGAAAGAAGTGGAGGGAGGGGGAGGGTGAAATACAATGGACGGAAATTATTAAGGGCCGTGAATAAAGGAACAAAAGGGAAGTCCGGCAGGTCCCTGGATAGGTGTGAGAATGGAAATGGTTTGCAGAAGGGAGGTATAGGGGTGGAGGATGGCCTGCATAGGTTATCATAACATATGTTGGGGAGTGGTGAGGGTACCACAGGAATGGGAAGGAGTGGATGTTGGTTCGTACCTGTATAAGGGGAAAGGGATAGGATGGAATGTGGGAATTATAGAGTTATATGTCTTTTAAGTGTGGTAGGGAATGTGTACGAAATACTGATTGAGAGAGTAAGAAGTTTAACGGAGGGGAGAATAGGGGAAGAACAAGGAGGATTTAGGGAGGGAGCAGAGGGTGTGTGGACCAAGTGTTTACACTAAAGTTGCTTGTGGAGAAAAGTATTGAGAGGACAAGGGAAGTGTATGGATTTTTTAGATCTTATGAGAAAGCATAATGGAATAGAGTGAATAGCGGGTGAACTGTGGAGCTGTTGTCTGAAAATGGGGTGGGGGGTAATTTAGGGAAAGGTATTAGGGCTTTTTAAAGGAATAGTAGAATGTGTGTGAAAGGTTAAGGAGGGAAGAGTGATATGTTTGGGACGGTTTGTGTGATTGAGGCAAGGGGGTGTATGTCGCCGTGGCTAATTCAATTTGTTTATGGAGAGTGTTTGCAGAGGATGGTGAGGGGGGGAGGGGTGGAATTCGAATGAATGGGAATGATAAGGAAGTGAATACATGATACGTGTTTGCGGATGATCTGCCTAGGTGGGCGAGAACGCGGAAGGGCTGAGGTTTATGGTGAGGGAGTTTGAGAGAGAGTGGTGGGGCAAAGGGGCTTTAAATAAGATCCAGTAAGAGTAAGTGTTAGGTGTTTGTGAGAGGAGGAATGAGGAGGGGGAGGGTTAGAGGTGAGTAGGGGGGTAGTATTGAAAAAGTAAATTTTAGATGATTTTAGGGATGGAGTTGGGTAAGGGGGGAGGGATGAAGGAGGAAGAGGGTAGGGTGTTGGCGAGGGAATTGAGAGCTTTGAGTGGTCTGAGGGAAATATGGAAAGGGGGGGATCTATTACAGATATGTTAGATATATGTTTGAAAAACTCTGTGGTACCAGCGTGTTGTATGGGTGTGATAACCGTGGGGTTGAATGCCAGTCCAGGAAAAAGTTGGAAGTATTTGAGATAAAGGGGTTGAGAGCGGTTTGTGGGGTTAGCCAGAAGGGAGAGGATTAGAATTAGGGTGGTGAGGGAGAGGTTGATTGGAGAAATGTCTGTGGAAAGAGCGGAGAAGGGCAATGCTTAAGTATGGTACTGAGGCATTTAGTTGAGAATGGAGGAGCAGAGGTGGTGTAGAAAGAATTTGGAGGCGGAAGGCGATAGAAGGAGAGGAAGGGGAGACCAAGAAGGAGGGGGATGGATGGAATAAAGGAGATGATGGAGGAGGGAGGATTAGGGAGGAAGAGGGTAGGGTGTTGGCGAGAGAAAGAGAGGGGGGTGGGAGGGGTGGGGTGAGTGGTTTGATGAGGGGGGGTGTGAATGAGGGAGGCTGTACGCACCACTACCCCGCTCAAGCGGGAAAAGGTGGCTCAAGCGGGCAAAGTGTATGTACAAATATAATAATAATAATAATAATAATATATATATAAATATAAAATATGTTATATATATATATATATATCTATATATTAATATATATATATATATATATATATAGTATATAATATATATATATATATATATATTATATATATGTATATAATATAGTAATATATATATGCATATATATATATAATATATATATATATATATATAGTGTGACTGTGCTGAAAATCGACCGGCTGGGAGACCGAAGAAAAAGGTGGATTGAGATCATTAAAGGAATGTCTGGATGACAAATGTGAGTTTGGCGGTAGAGAAGAAAGTGCAATAATAGTAATCGCATTGGCAGGGTTTTTGTTGAGGGGGTATGTTGTTGGCCTCACTTGGGGCCAGAAGGATGAGCCCTACATTTGGATGAGATGCATAGCTGAAGGTTCGTCGCGTCCCGTGACAGCTCATAGGTGGATTTTTCTGACTAGACGAGTTTCTCACTAAAGGTATATAAGGGGCTGTGCTTTCTTTGCGACTTGCGTCATATTCTTCTACTACTTTTTTGTTTCCACTGCATGTGTCTCAACCTTATCCCCAGTCATGGGACAGCACAGGTGGGAGAAGATAATATATATATATATATATATATATATATATATATATATATAGTATATATCTATATATATATATATATATATATATATATATATATATATAAGAACATACCAGACCAATGTCATAAGAGGAGGGTGTATTAGTGCGACATGAGGCAAGACTCAAAACACTTGTTATAGTGCCACGTGGTTTGTCCACTTACATCGTCACCTATACCGAAAACACTTTTAGCTCTATTTTCCACCTAGCCTAGTTGTGAAAATGTGATTGATACATTTCCGGTAAGGCTCCTAACGTTTCATTCTTATTCAATACACTATTGTCACCTAGTAG
>JABUQX010023336.1:27500-46984 GCA_015478945.1 Trachelipus rathkii | reverse complement strand
AGTATATTTCTAAAAGAACAACTGCCACGAACTTGCATAGGAAAAACTAATATATATTACCATACTTATATATCAATATATTATATATCATATATATAATACTATATATATATATATATATATATACATAACCATATATATATATATATATATATATATATATATCATATATAATTTATTGTTTCATATTGCTATAAAACTAAAAGGTGGACAGAGTAGTTCAAAATTAATGGTAATTAATAATAATATAATCAAAATAATAATAATAAATTAATAATAATAATAATAATAATAAAAAATTAATAATAATAATAATATGAGGTTCAACTTTATTATTCATAATAAGAAATATTTAGTAAGAATTATAATAATAATAATAATAACTAATAATCAATAATTAATAATAATAATAATAATAATAATTAATAATAATAATGAATTAATAATAATAATAATAATAATAATAATTAATAATAATAATAATATTTACATAATAACAATAATAAAATAATAATTAATAATAATAATATAAAATAATAATAATAAACCGACTAAAATAACTATAATAATACAATATTCATCGTGACTCAATAATAATAAATAAAACAATAATAATAATAATACATAATAATAATAATAATAATATAATATTACACTCCAATGCAACTCAAAACATCAAGACCGAAAAACTCTCACCAAATCCCCCTTTGCTAAAAAAAATAAAAACGTATTTCTAAATAAATTATTTCAATAAATAAAACTAACCTCAACCGATTCCAACTTCCTAACGCTTTATTACACTTATCATATATTATTCATCTTATTATATTATATTATTATTCAATTCAATATTATATTATATTCATTATATATTATTATTATATATATATATATTATCTAATCACTATATATTATTATTATTACTTATTATCTATTATTATTTATTAACTTTATTCTATTACCATTTTATTTATATATTATTTATTATTAATTTAATTATAATTATAATATATATTATAAAAGATTATTCATCTTTATTATTTATTAATCATATTATTATATATTATTATATATTATCATAATTGTTATTTATTATTCATTAATAATATAATTTATTATTATTTTATAATTATTAAATTATTATATATATTCATTATTATTCATTATATATTCATTATTATTATTATTATTATATATTAATTATTATATATTCTATTGAATTTATTCATTTATATTATTATTATTATATATATATGTATTAATTAATTTTAATGTGAGTAATATATCTTTAGCTGAGTTAGGAATTATGATTGTGATTTGTAATATATTATTGTTGTATATTATTACATTATATTATTATTATAATATTATTATTATTATTATATTATTATTATTATATTATTATTATTATTATATTATTATGTCTTATTATATTATATTTATTATTTATTATTATATATTATTATTATTATTATTTATTATTATTATTATTTATTATTATTATATTAAATTATCTATTATTATTTTGTTTTATTAGTAAAGTGATGAAATGAGACATACGCATGAAAATTCGCCTCTTTTAGTGATATTATTATTAATTATTATTATTATTATTATTATTATATTATTATATAATCTATTATTATTCCATTATTATTATTAATATTATTATTCATTCCATTCATATATTATATTATTATTATTATATTTTAAAATTATTATTAATATTCATCTATTCATGATTTTATTATTATTAATTATTATTATTATATTATCATTATTATTATATTATATTATTATTATTTTATTATTCATTATTTTATTATTTTATTATTATCATTATCATTAATTATTATTATTATTATTATCTATATTATATTATTATTATCTTATTATATCTTATAATAAATTATTACTATTCATATATTATATTATTATAATAATATTATTTTATATATTAACTATAATTATTATGAATAAGGATACTATTAGTACTATTTTATATTTATTCATTATTATATTATTTATTAATTATTAATTATTATTATTATTATTATATTATATTATTATATTATATATTATTATATATTATACTTCTTCAATTCATTAATTATACTTATTAAATAACTTATTAATTATCCTCATATTAATATTAATTATTTATTAATATATATTATATGAATTACTATTATTTTGATTATTTAATTAATAATGGAGTAAGTTTTAATATATCATATATAGCATCAATCCTCCCTATCAATTGGGAATTAAATAATAAAGAAATAAGTTTTAATATATTCTATCTATATATCATCAATCTGCCCCATCAATTGGGATTACACAAATATATAAATGCCGGCATTTGCATAATATTAACAAAATAAACTTAAATCTAAAATTAATATTTCAGATATCTTTTCAGTATAACATTGTTTTTATTAAAGTTTTTAGAAAGGATATTATCTTTTATTTCATATGTTTTATTTTATTTCTTTCAGTAATAGTAATATTGAATTATTGAATTATTATATAATATTAATTATTAATTATGTATATTATTGATATATTAATTATTATGAATTATTTAATGAAATTAATTATTGTAATATTTGATATATAAGTATATTATTATTAAATTTTTATGGAATTTTGAAAATTATATTAAAAAAAAAAAAAAAATTAAATATAAATTAGGATTAGTTTCTGGTTTATAAAACGACATTGATCTTTAAAGACTATGTTTCCTTGTTTAATAGGTCATATTGTTTTTGGTGTTATGATCAATAATAATGTAATTACCAGAATTATTATCTGATCCATTTGTCAATCTTATTAAATATTATTATATTATTATCTATTATTATTATTTATTCATTATTATTATTATTATTTAAATTTGAATCGCTTATATTATTATTATTATTTATTATTCTATTATTATGTATTGTAGTGTTTTAGTTTGTAAGTATTAGAGTAATGGTAGCAGCGGCCATGATTTTATAAAAGACTAAACTGTTATCCATTATTTATGAATGGTAGGAGTTAAACAAATCTTGAGCAAGGTAGTGGTATGTTACTATTACTAATTCAATAATTAATTAATTTATTATCATTATTATATTATTATTTTTTATTATTATATATATTATATTCATTAATATTAATAAAATGCATTAAATTAGTCTAAGTATTGTTCTTATGATATTGTAATTATAACCATAAAATTATATAATTTTATTGATAGAATTATTAATTAATTTATTATTGGATTATAAATTATTATTATTTATTATTTATTTATTAGTCTTATTATTTTCTTATTATAATTGTATTTTATTATGATAATTTGTAGATATTTTATACCATGAAAATTTACTGTTAATAATGTTAATGTTTTTTGTAACATATTAGTATTATTATTAATTATATTATTATTATTATATTATTATTATTATTATTATTATTTATATTATTATGATTATTATATTATATTATATTATTATTTATTTTTTATATATTCGATTAATTATTATTGTTTTTATTGTTACTATCAATTATTATATATTATTATTTCATTTATTATTATTATTCATTATTATTAATTATATTATCATATTATTATTATTATATTAATTATTATATATTATTATTATTAATTTATTCATGATTATTATTATTATTTATTATTATTATGTATTCATTATTATTATTATTTTATGGTTTTAAATAAATTTTAAGTAACAAATTATTATAAATGCTCTATTCGGGAGTTTCGAAGGACACAAATTACTTGTGTTGCAATTAGCTATTTTTTTAGACCCATTTCACACCTACTAGGGGAAATTAAATTATATTGGTATTATAATGAATGTATGTTATCTATTGAAAATTTCATATTTATAGGTCAAATAATAAAAAAAAAAATAGTTTATGTATTCTTTTATTATAACTAAATTGTTTTTTCTATGTTGTGAATAAATTTGTTTCTGTGGAATTGGAAGAGATTATTATTAATTTATATTATTATTATATATTATCTATTGCATGATATTTTATATTATTAATTAATATGAATATTCTTATTTTTTATTTTATTATGTAATTTATTAAATTAATTATTAATTTAATGCATTTCAATGAATCATCAGTCTTGTTCTAATTTACCAAGTTTTAAAACATTGATCTGGCCTGATATTAAAAAAAAAATAAAATTCCTCACCATTCATTGACTATATTAGTTAATCTTATTATATATTTAATCTAATTTTATTATCATATTTATTATTATTACCATATTATTATATTATATTATTATATTATTATTATCATTATCTTCATTATTCTATTATCTATTATATTTAATTTATTATTATTATCATAATAGAAGTATCTACTTAACTTATATATGATATATTATACTGATTTGTTAGTATAATTATTAAATTTATTAGGGATAAAGAAATTTTGATTCTTACCTCACACTTTAACTTTATAATATTGTATGAAGGAAGATGCAAATATAACCAAATATATATATTGATGAGTACCTACGTAGAAAGTATATACAGTATAGATCTTATTTACTATTTTTATTTCTAATAATTTCGTTATTGTGAATAAAAGTATGAACCTAATTAGATACTGATGATGTTGTTGTTCATGATCTAACCTACTTACTTATACTATGTTAACCATTTTATGGAAAATAAAGTAGAATCTATCCAAGTAGGATTATAATTTATCTACCTTTTTTTCTGAAAAAAAAATAAACCAATATATAAGTTTTTTATGATCAAAAACTATATTGGATTTTAAATAACTACTTCCAATATTAGTTCTATCTCATTTATCTTTATCTCGCTAGGGTGAAAAATAGGACGAGTTGCTATTGTTGAAAAGATGGTATGGCTTATCCGTGACAGTATTTTTAAAATAAAAAGGAATTAAAATAAAAATAAATAAAAAATACAACAAAAAACAAAAAAACTATCTCATCTATAGGTTAATATACCAGAAGTTTCTTTAGAAAATATCACTAATTCAACCTTTTTTTCAGAATCTCCTCAAGAGAATGCATACTCTTGTATATAGGATGAAATTATTGGGAGACTTAAAACAAAATGGATTTTAACACTATCGTTATTATAATGGACCCTCTTTTTTGAACACTTTTAGGCAGTTTTTATTTTTTATAGAGTGCTTCTTCGGCTGATTTATTGAAAATAAGAACAAAATAGAAAAGAAAAAAAAAATTTCACTGAATAGCCCCTACGAAATGCAAAACAACAGGAGGCAACACCGGCCTATAGGTATGCGACACAGTGTAGGCTCGGCTTATGCCCATGAAGGTATTTGCAAAAAAAACACAGGTCTATGCGTAAGAAATTTGGAACTGTATTTATCCTACTTTGTCCTCAATAATGTATTTTGATTTTTTTGTGCGTTGACATTTCTTAGGACGCACGTTTTTTTTTTTTTTGACTCCATTTCTTCGAAGTCAAAATATTAAAAAAAAAACAAAAAAAAAAAAAACGACAAGAATGGACTTCAGGTACAAGAATTTGGCCACAAAAAAAAAAACGTTTTACCATTATAGATTCTTTTTTAGTTTCTAAAATATAAATAAAGATAAATAAAGCTAGTGTTGTAACCGACCTTGAAAACAAATATTTCAATATGATTTATTTTTTAATCATTCTGGAATATTTGGTTACTCATTAAAAACAAAGAAATGATGAAATATGTTAATTTACGGTTTTTCTAATGTTCCTTCTGTGATTATTATTCGTAACCATAATCGCTAGCCGTTTGTGTTATTACTACAATTATCAAATGAGAATTATTTAATTAGCATTAGAAACCAAGATGACCACCATATACGGTTTATTACTACATAATGAGGGAATCGCTATGTGATGTTGGATGTTAAGAGCGGAAGAGATAGATCTGTTAAATTTGCTTTCCAATTACTAGATACATTTAAAAAGGCTAGCCTGTAGTATTGGTTGTGCATTTAAAAAGAATAATTCTTGTTTTTTCCATTTTTTTTAACATTCTGGTTGAGACTCAAAATTATATTTTGAAGTTATATATTTGATATGAGATAGATTATTCGGTATCCATTGGTGCGGAGTATGTTGCATGGCCTCTTGACTTGCCCTTTTCCATAAACTACATTTATGAAACTTATATTAGGAACAGATCAGACTTTAGACAAGAAGTTAAAAAGAATGCAAGAAACATTAAAGTTGACTAAAAATTTTAAATATAAATCTATCCAATGTCATCTGTTGGAGCTGAAAGATGCTTTTCTAGATTAAAAAGTAATAATAAAACCGTTATTCGGATAAACGTACTAATCGGACTTTATGGGGACAAAGATAGTAGGATAGGACTTGATAATATGGCAAACTCGTTGCGGCTTGCAACGAAAATTATATTATATGTTGTCCTCAAAATTGTTTATTTGACATCTTTGTTTGATATATAATATGACTTATATGCCAAGTCAAAAAACGACAAGAATTGACTTAATCGTGATTACAAATTTCAAAAATTTACAATTTAATTATAAAAGTTAATCAAATTTTAATTATTTTCATATTTTATATATTAATAAATCATTCGGAATATGGTAACTTTTTATTTAGTCCAGCAACCACCTCTTAGCTTTAGAATATTATATATAAATAATGCCAGAGCCGATAAATACTCCTATTTTAGTTTTAAAAATAAATAACAATAGAATATAATATAATATATATAATATATTAATTAATATATATATATATATATATATTATTTTGAGATATATTAGATGAAATACGCTATATAATATAACACCATTACCCCCATTTATCTTACCCCCATACACCCCTAAAATTGTCACTATAATATTAGTTAATATATATATACTATATATATATATATAATTATATATATAATATATATATCATTTTGTGAATTGATTCTAATGTGTTTTCATACCACAATAAAGTATCGATTTCGCCACTACTTGATATATATTATATATATTAATTATTATATTATATATTAATATTATTATATATTATATATATATTATATTATATATATTAATATTATATATAATATATATATATTATATATATATATAATATAATATATATATATTATAATTAAATATATATATATTAATATATATTAATATATATTATAATTTTATATATATAATATATAATATTAATATAGTTATATTTATATTATATTTATTTATATATATATATTATAAATATATTTATAATATATATATATTATAATTAATTAATATTATATAATATAATTTAATATTATATATATTATATATATATAGTAATAATATACATATTAATTTATAATATAATATTATATTATATTATATATATATTAATATTAATATATATATATATATATATATTAATATTAATAATTATAATTAATATATATAATAAGAAATATATTTGGATATCCTAATATACATTATCATACAATAGCAAATGGCAAATATATTATATATATTATAAATAATTATATCCATTATATAATATATAATATATATATATATATATATCATATATCAAATATAAGTCCTAATAAAAAGGCGCTTATCTAATTACACCAAGTAAATCTATATATATACAACCTATATTACAATATATCAAAAGATCTATAGCATTTTACAGCAATATCAACACTGACATTACACCATTACATATATCAAAAGATCATAGCATTATGTTTTACAGCATACAACACTACATATTATATATTCAATACACAATTAGATATATACGTAATCTTTATCAGTTTACATTATAAAATTGCCAGCATTTTACTACATTTGTATTTACATTTGTAGGAAATATTAATTTATAATTCACAGTATACTTTATTATCATATTCCTTTATATTCTATATACTAATCTATATACTATAATTACTAAATAACTCAACATCAATTCAACAGCCCATCATTACCATTACATCACCACGTTAACATCAATACACTATAAAATCATTACCTTTTTGATGCCTACTCCTTATTTTTTTTTAGTTTTGAAAAATTCTTTTATTTTTTGAAAATTATGTGCTATGTATTCTAAGAATTTCTAAGAGAAATTTTGGAGAAATGTGTTTTCAAACTATATGGTATTTCGCACCTCGCGCACTATTTTGTATAAGTTTATTTAAATCGATTTTTATATTAATTTTATTTATTTATTTATTTTATTTATTTTTCTATATTCAGTTCTTACGTCCGCTAGCCTGAGAGTCGTTTCTATATTTAACTTTATTTCTTCATATCTGTTGCTGTCATATTCAGATCCGATTTTTATTTTGGGGTTTCATGGAATATTCCAGTTAAAACTTCGCACCGTCTGATATAATATTTACTCACGGGCAATATATGTATATATATTACCAGCATCATATTATACTTACGCTACTCTCCTATAGTAGTATCTTAATAATAGTTAGTACGACTTTCACAAATAATATAATTTTTAATAATATAATTAATAATTTTACTAAGATATATAAGTGATTATAAATAATTAATATACACTATCAATATAAATAATAATTATTATTATTTAATATTAAATTATTATAAGTGAATATAAATATTATGAATATATATATTATGGCTTTTTATATATCATGTTACCTCCAGCGAGAGATTTTTTCCAAAAATTATGAGAAAAATGATGAATAAAGCATTTACTAAATAAAAATGCTCTCAAGATTTTTTTTTCCACACCTCTACCTCTCAATGGTCACATGTAACGTTTAACTCCCATGTTATATAAATGAGAGAGAGTATCGAATGAATATACAATCTATCTGTATACCTTTTTAACAAACCTAATCGTATTACTCTGATGAGAGCTTTATGGTTTCAAATTAAAAAGCAGTAGCGAATAACTTATAAAACTGGATGGTGAAATTATCATGAAAATAGTGCCTTTTCTGTGTGTTCTCATTTTCAATATATCCCCCGATTCCTATCTTACCTAATCCTCTATTTTATCACCGTTAAATTTATTCTCCCGCTCTTATACAGCCCGCAGAACTTAGGGAGAAGGTGTAATTCACTCGATATATAAATAATTACAGACAACACTGTTCAACAAATTACTGGGCCTATGCTGAAAGGGAAAAGATGTCCTTGGTGAGAGGTGAGTGCTAGTACAGGTTGATCTGAAGTATTTTTCACATAATTCCCTAAGCCAGTTACTCCTAAATTGTCTAAATTATAAATAGGTCCTCACCTAATATCAATTTCTGCCTTCACCTTTCTGAAAATATAAATATATTTATTGAATATCACAATCCTATATTATATATACCAATACAACTCTAATATTATAATATATATATATATATATATGTAAAAGGTATTATATTTTCGTCTCACAAGACTCATTTTCATAACGAACATACTCACCTTATATAACATTAAACTAGAATATACACAAGCCCTTCGCATCATCCTATATGAGCTGCAAGAAGTCTCACTCACTGAATTGCTTAAATATATGGTACTATACGTATATACCAGGTGACTCTATTATTATATATATATATAGTATTTATAATATATGACTTAATAATTATATATAATAATATTATATATATAAAATATATATATATATATAATATAGATATATTATATATTATATATATATATTATATTTATATTAATTATATATATATAATTAATATATATATATATATTTATATTATATATATAATATAATTAATATAATATTATACTTAATAATAATTAAATTGTGAGTAGCCCAGACTTGTATATAGAGTGAGAGTAAAAGAACAGTATGGCTATAGTATATATCAAGGAGCGATAATTAAGAAGATACACACTTAAGTAATCATTATATTGAGGTTTCCGCTATTCACTGATGAATATTAGATATACTCACATGTAGAAAATTGATATTATAAATATAATAGTAATAATAATCCTAATCTAAAAATAATAAATTAAATGTTTGACTATTAACATTCGAGCAATATTATTTAATTAAGTAATTCATAGTAAGAATAAGGCAATTATATCAGATTATTATTACCTATATATATATATATATATATATATATATTATATATATATAATATATATATATAATATACGTATAGGTTAACTAATATATATAACACTAGTGGAAATAAGTAATAATTATTTATGTTCTAGATATATAGGTCAGTAAATGAAGAAGATATTCGGTCAAGTGTATAGGTGGTTTACTTTATAAAATAGATATAATGGCCTCTATAGTTATAGAGATAGTATTGATAAAAATAATTGAACCAAAATATCATATCAGATCACCTAAAACAAAACTATCAACTACACTAGACTACGAACGGGGTTATTGTAATAATACATAGAAATAAAAATTGTATATATATATAGTTTATGATGAGGTGGGACTTTGGTACGTTATAAGCAGGGATATATAGTTAATTGTCAATACATTAATTCTTTATTGAGTATAGCATTAATTTTTAGATATTATATATTATATATAATAATGTTATATTATATATGATTGTAGATTATGATCATGGTCCCCAGAATAGAAGAATCTTTGGGGTGAAGCCTCTTTGACGCGACTTGATGTCAAAAAGTAGAAAAGAAGTTTGAATTTTAAAAGGAGTAAAAATAATAATAATTGAGTAATAATAATAATAATAATTAATAATAATTTAAAAAGTAATGAATTTAACGGAATGTGTGCAAGATAGTATAATAATGAAGTGAATATTATAATTGCAGAAATAATAATTAATAATAATAATAATTAATAATATAAGTAAATATAAATTATATGGATATTATAATAAATAAGAATATAGAGTCATTGTTTAGAGTGAATAAATAGCGGAATGAATATAAATAACTTAATAATGAATAATTAATAATAATAATAATAGATAAAAGTTTATACATAATAAATAAATAAGTTAATTAATAAATAATAATAGAATTGAATTGAAAATGCTTTAATACCTATAATATATAAGATTAATAATGAGATAATTATAAAACTTATAGTAGTGTCTATGTGCCCTTTCGTTGTTTCTAGCGGAATATTTCATGGCTTGAAGAAAAGAAAAATTATCCCTCTTCAATAATTCAATATAATTTAATTTATTGTGGTTGACTAGGATTAATAATAATAATAATAATATTAGGTACGGAAATAAAATAAGGTGAAATAATAATAATAGAGTGAATATAATGATAATAGAATAAATTAATAAAATAATAAAATAATGAATAGATATTTAATGAATAAGTTTTGAATGAATTAGAGTAATAGATGCGTGATGAATAAATATAGAGTAGTAATATTATAATAAAGATAAAATAATAAAAATAATAATAATAATAATTTACATGAAAAAAATATTTTACAAATAAATATTAACCAATCAGTGTGATATTAACTTGTAAGTGAGTAAGTGAAGATACGAATTATATGAGAGTTGAAATATGTTTGCGCTCTATTATATGTTATTAACTTAATAACTCGAATATTCTTAGAAGTGATTATTATAGATGGTCAATATAATTATAAAATATATATATTGTGTATTTGTAGGAACGGTACTATAGTGTTTTTTCGATGATTTTCTACCCTCTCATCAACGAGGAATAATGAGAATTTGGAGGGTATATAATTAAAAATATATATATTGTGTATTTGTTTTCGATTATTCACACGAATGAACATCATTTATTTTATTTTAATATGGGAAATAATATTTTAGTTATATTAAAATTTTGTTGAGTTCAAGTGCAAGTGCAAGTGCAAGTGCAACTAAGAAAGAACTTGATAAAAGCTATGCTCTTGATTTGTGGTAATTTGTATAAATTAAAATCTTACAAAAAAAAGTGTCGTTATGTAAGATAATAAATTGTTAGATTCTTTTGAAAGCTACAGACTTGACAGAAAGCTAAATCATCTACAGAGAGTTGCATATTCTTAAAAAGGTTTAGGATCTATAGAAAGTTACACATTCTACAGAGAGATCTATACACTACAGAAAGCTTCGACTCTATAGACTAGAGTCTGTAGCTTAGACTCTACATACACTTCAGAAAGTTATATACATAAAGCAAAGCTACAGTCTTTGCAGAGAGCTGCATAATTTTCAGATAGTTACATACACTTCTGAAAGCTACATACTATAAAAATCTACATGTTCTGCAAAAGCTACAAACTCTACAGAAAGCTACAAAAATTGACTTCCCCTCTCCTAAAAAATTTCAAGCATTAAAAATATAAAGGAATTAAAAGTCAATTTTTGGGAAAGTATTTGCTAAAAAAAAAAAAAAATAACTTTGGTTGAAAAACTTTGAATTATTTTGGTAATTGTTTTCCGGAAAGTTCTTTTAGAATTTAAAAATTAAAGAAAAAAAATATCCCCAAAAGTTTTTAAGGGTTTTAGAAAGACATTAAAAAAAAAAGTTCTTGAAAAAAAAAATGAAAAGCAAAAATTAATGAAAAAACAAATAAGAAAAGGGAGATAAAATAAAAATACTAAAAACAAATAAAATTAGAAAAACAGAAGGAGGAAAAGTGGAAAATAAAATAAAATAAAAATAACAGAAATAAGAAATAAAAATAAAAAATGAAGAAAATAGAAAGATAAAGAAAAAAATAATAATGAAATAAAGCGAACAAAAATAAAAAAAGATAGATAAATATATAAATATATCAATAAACAATTAAATATAAACAAAAATAAATAAAAAATATATAATAAATAAACAAATATATTAAAAAAAAAAAAATTAAGAAAAATAACAGTAAAAATGTGAACATAGACAATTAATAATGTTTTTAGGAGTGTTTTTATCAATTACATTTTACCAGTTGGAAAAGAACTTAGCCTACAAAAATGTTCACAAAAATCTAAGAACAAAAGTGTTAATGTTCTTTTCAATGTTATTTTACCTTCTTGGTTTATTTGGTCAAAAGACCTTGAAAAGAGAAAACAATAACAACAACAACAACAACAACAACAACAAGAGATCCAACCCATTCAATCAAGCTTTCAGCTTACAAGTTTTTTGTATTTTGAATATGACATTATCAAAAGCATTTGAGTTAAAACGTAAGTATCTTTTGATCATTTTCTTTCACTCCTCATTATTATTATTATTATTATTATTATTATTATTATTATTATTATTATTATTATTATTATTATTATTATTATTATTATTATTATTATTATTATTATTATTATTATTATTATTATTATTATTATTATTATTATTTTTTGAATTTGCACCTGATTAAAAGTACCTTAGTTTTTAATTATGTGAGTTATATATATATATATATATATATATATATATATATATATATATATATATATATATATATATATATATATATATATATATATATATATATATATATATATATATATATATATACGTGATCAACCAAAAAGATTTCACTTTTTTTAAAAATATTTAATATAAAAGTGAATGTTTAAGCTCAATTTAAGAGCTGTTTCCTGCTGTTTGTTTGACTGTCCATCACTTTCATTGTGAGAAAGCCTTAATGGCGTGACAGGTTTCTTAGACGAAGAGGAAGAACTATTGTGTCTATTAAATTGGTTATTTATTTTAACGCAGACATTCTAGTGAATAAATAATAAATTATTACTATATATTCTCTTTTTTTCCCGCTATTTTGATGGTTTACTAACGATATCCTTTGTCTCTTTAATTGCATGTTTCTATCATATATATATATATATATATATATATATATATATATATATATATATATATATATAATATATATATATATGAGTATATATATATATATATATATATATATATATATATATATATATATTTATACATATATGATATATGATATATATATATATATATATATATATATATATATATATATATATATATATATATATATATATATATATATATATATATATATATATATATATATATATATATATATATATATATATATATATATATATATCTGATTTATTCTTAGTCTTAGGACTATGCCGCACTTTTGGAAGTCTCCCGAAGATTGAAGTCTCTCAAGGTGATGATTTTAAATTGTGTTAGGTGTGGGGTGAAAGCGGGGTATCTCAGAAGGAGGTGCTCTGTAGTTGCTGATTCATGTCGTTATTTTATGCACGTGGAATATGTAGTTTCGTTTATAATGATTATAAAAAATTGTTTTCTGGCAGGTGTAACTTTAGTTTTATGTAGGAGGTTGCTTGAGATGCAATGTCGTGTGGGTGTGTGTTAATGAGGTGATTTGTTTGCTGATTGCTATGGGATGTGTATGTTTGGCGTAGTGCTGTGTAGAGGGTAGGTATGATATTTAATATGCAACAGTAGAAAAGAAATGGTGATGAGGGTGAGAATCTTAGACGGTATTTTGCCTTATCCTGAAGGCTGTTGTGGGAAAAGGTTAGTGTTTTGGAGTAAAATTGTATGCCTAGCATGTCCAAATGGCGTCATTTCGGGGAATTTTTGTTTCATGTTGTAAATGTAGACTGACGTTGTTTTCGTACAGTCGTAAATGATTCGGAGATCAGAGTTACGATTTTTTTCTTTTCTAGGTTTGAGTAAGCTGTAGCAACATGTCATGATGTTGGTGGTGGGTAGTTTCGTTGAATCTTAGAAACTGTTTAAGTGCTAAAGTAAGAACTGCTGTCTCGTGCTGAAGTCGTTTAGTGAGAGTGAGCTTATTATGTTCTACTTTCCGTAAGCTAGAGTTAGCTATGCAATCACATTCATCGTATAACTAACTCTAGCTTACGAAAAGTCGAACTTAAAAGTTCACTCTCACTAAACGACTTCAGCACGAGACAGCAGTTCTTATTTAAGCACGTAAACAGTTGAGATGGAGAAGAGTTCAGTGTGTGAGACCGAGAATCTTCGAAGATTTGCTGAGTGGAAAATTGAGATAATTTAGTTTTATTTGGGGAAGGAAGTAGGAACGGTGTTTGTCGATGGTGATTCATGATTTTTCTGGTGCGATTGTTATTCTATTGGATTTGAAAGTTGTAAAAAAGTTTTTTCCTGGTGTGTGTGTGTGGGTGTATGTGTGTGCGTCGTGTGTGTGTGTGCAGGTGTGTATGTATGAGGACGGATTGGCTTTGTATGATGATGAAGGTGCCGTCGGCATAAAATATTTATGCATCTGAGGTTTGTGGGATAGGCAAGGTAGACTGTAAATACTGTAGGTTGAATAGAAGAGATAACAGGACTTCTTGGGGAACTCCATTTCTTAGTTTTACTGTTTTAAGAGATGGATTTTATTGAATATTTGGGATGTGGGACCAGATAGGAAATTAGAAATCTGCTTCTTGTATTTTGGTAGATGAGACCGTTTAGGATTTCCTTTTTTACACAAGGATGTGTCTGGGAAGCGATGTCGGAGGATTTGTTTATGTCAATGGCTGTGTGAATGGTTCGTGAGAGGGTGATTTGTGGAACAGATTTATAATTTATTTTGGAGGTTATGGTTAGAGCTTTGGCAGTTGAGTATTATTTTTGCAGTCATTTGGAAAACTTGTGGATATATGAGTTTATTTTTATGGATGTTTTTCTAGAAACTTTCAGTGTGGAGAAGAGAAAGATCGGATGGTAGGAAGATGATATGTTTGGTTCTTTTCCATAATATATATATATATCATATATATTATATTATATATATATATAATAGGGCAATTCATATTATTTATTCACTATATACCATACATATTATAATTATATTTAATATTATATTATACTTTATTTATAATTATTATTTATTTATAAAATTTTACATCTATTATTATATCTAACTATCTATATTCTTGATTTACTTATATTATTTAAAACATTATTTCTACTATTATCATTTTCCTTATTATTATTATTTTTCTATTATATAATTTCATAAAATAATATATATATAACATGATTACATCTTATTAATTATTATTATTTAATTAATTAATTATTCATTATTTAATTTAATATATAATAAATGTTGAGTTATGAAGCCTTTTGATCTTCGATAGTGATCATTTTTTATTTTTTGAAATAATTTTTGAAATTGGTTTTAAATATAAAATAAAAATGAAAAGGGAATAAAATTGTATCAAAAATATACGAGTAGCGTATTTGGTACTTAAAGAAAGAAGACTATAAGGGCGATTAGATCAAATATACATAAGAGTTAATACGGGTCCCTTGAAGAGAGATCCCCAATACTCTATTTCCCTCCCTTACTGCACTTCGCAAACGATGTGTTGACGGGATTGATTCCACTGTCTTATGTCTAGGAAGTAGATTCATCAGCTATTTCATTTTATTTATATTAGATGAAATACGTAGGTACAAACTGTGGCTAGGTAAGGAAAAGCAGAAATTTAATTATACTATTATTCAATTATTATTATTATCTATTATTTATTATTATTATTATTATATTATTCATTATATTATTATTATTATTATTATTCATTATTATTATTATATAATTATTATTATTTTTATTAATTATTATTATTATTCACATTATATATTTATATATATATATATATAAATTTACATTTAGAATATGAAATTTATTATTTTTATTATAATATTTTCGAAACTATTTGTCAATTATTATTATTATATTATTATTATTATTATTATTATTATTATTATTATTATTATTTATTATTTATTTATTATTATTATTATTCATATATTATTCTAATTATTATTATTTTAATTCATATTAATTATTAATTATCTATTATTATTTATTCAAATATTTTTAGAAAAAGGTCACATTTGATATTTATTCTGAAATTCTGGACAAATTTCCCTCAACAAATGTCACTAATGTACGGCGGGTTTTACTTTGAAAAATTTAATTCTTCAAAGCTTTTAATGAGATAGAATTTTTTTTTTTTATTATTATTATTATTATTTAATTATTATTATTAATTTATCAATTATTAATTCTAATTAATATTATTATTCATTATTATTATTATTAATTTATTTTAATATTAGTTATAAACATGTAATTTATATATAATTTTTATTATTTAATTAAATATTAAAATTTATTACATTATTATTCTTTAATTATTATTTTTTATTATTATATAATTTATTATTATTATTATTATTATATTATTATTATATATTATTTTATTAATTATTATATTATATATATATATATTATTATTATTTATTATATATTATTATTTATTATTATTTCTGAAAGTCTAAAAGTTATAAGCGACGATTTAGGTACTATGCAGTAAGAATTGATTTTTAAAAGAAAAAAATAACACCAAAATTGTCGATTATACCCTTTTACTTTTCAACCGTCGATATTATCTAATAATAAATGAAGTTAAGAACTTATATGGATTATTGGGGCGCAATCGTCACAACAAAAGCCCATTTCACCTTTCTATTTATAATATGAAATTGAGATAATATGAGATAATTTGAGTAATACTATTATAAATTAATATAAATTAAGCTCTTTTATTTATTTTTATTTATTTTTAGTTTTGAACATTGGATACGACAGTACATTATTCAATAAGGTAAAATAATAATTGTTTTCTCTAAAGTGCTTAGATATTGTTCACTTAAATAGAAACTTTAAAACTTTCCAAGAATTTTCATTTTTCTTATTAATAATTTTGAAACAAAAATAATTTGTTTTTTTGTCTTATGGATAAAGAATAAAATTCGGTGAAAGAAGACTATATCTATCTATCTATCTATATATCTATCTATCTATATCTATTACTATCTATCTATCTTAATCTATCTAAAATCTAACTATTATCATCTATCTATCTATCTATCATATCTTATTAATATATATAATATATATATATATTATATAGTAATAATATATTATATATATATTCATTATATATATAATATATACTTAATATATATATATATATATATATATATATATATATATATATATATATATATATATAATAATATATATATATATATATATATATATATATAATATATATATATACTATATATATACTATATATATACTATATATATATATATTAAATTTATATATACATATATATATCATTATATATATATATATAATATATATTAATATATATATATAATATATATATATACTTACATATATTTATATAATATCTATATATATATAATATATATATATATATATATATATATATAAGGGCTCCAATCGAAAAAGAAAGATATAAAGAAGACCTTGACTTCAGATTTGTTTACTGGAACAAGCTAACTGGCCTAGAAATAAAAAGTTATAAAAATAACTTAGATCAATTTAGTGATGTTATAAGAAAATCTAAAAACGAAGTTATACACTGTAATAAATATGGCTGTAAAAATGAACGACACCTAAATCAGATAGATGTGTTTTATGAATCTATATGTAATAGCATGCACGAGGCTAGTGAAAAGCTTACTATAAAAAGAAAAAAACATTAAAAAATGCATTCCAGGTTGGAATGATTCACTGAAAAACTTTCATCGGGATGCAGTTAACAAATTTATTACATGGAAAAATAAAGGAAGAAAGGTAACAGGCATAGAATTTGACAATATGAAAAATTATATTGGAAACTTTAAATACGAGTCCAAAAAAATGTGCAAATACAAGAAGAGGAAATAAGAATAATAACTTCTAAAAAAGTTTTAAAAACAAAAAATGAAAAATTTTTGGAACCAAGTTACTATCAAAGATGAAAAGAAAAAAATTACCACCAAAATAGATGGTGAATCTGATGGAATGATTATAGCAGAGAAGTTTTCAAATAAATTTAAGGCTATATTTGATGATAAATATTGCCAGTCTAATGACAATTTTATTTCCAAAGATGTCGCATGGACAGAAGTGTATGAAATGTTTAGTGCTACGGAGATTAGGGCATTGATTCATAAATTGAAACCTACATTGGGACCGGACAATATACATTTGTTTCACTTAAAATTTGGTACGGAAGCCTCCGATAGGTTAATAGCAGAATTCTTAAATGTGTGCATTATGCATAATTATTTCCCAATCAAAATGCTAAGTGGAGTTATTACTCCAATAATTAAGGATCAATACGGAGACTGTTCAGATATAGATAATTACAGACCAATTATGATGTCATCTGTTTTCCTCAGATTGATGGAAAAGGGTTTGTTGGATAGATTAGAGGATTTTGTTACTCTTGACGATAGGCAACACGGTTTTAGGAAAAATTATTCAACAGTGACGGCCATGTTTTCTTTAAAGGAAACTATTGCGAGCTATACTGATAGAGGATCGGATGTATACGCCGCTTTTTTGGACTTTTCCAAAGCGTTTGATAAGGTCAATCATGACGGTCTTATTCACAAACTTAATGAGATGAAA
>JABUQX010023336.1:15000-22500 GCA_015478945.1 Trachelipus rathkii | reverse complement strand
TAATTTATTATGTATATTAATATATTAAGTAGGTAATTATAGTAACACTTTTTAGAAGATTACCGTGTATTCATCGATAATGTATACTATACTTACATATTTAACTATTAATTGTATGCTATTTATATATATGGTATATATATATATGGTATTGATATTATTTATATAGTATTATATATATTAATATAGTCGGAGTGAGCTCACGGTAGGTAGGCAGGGTAGGAGTGATTTGGAGGGGGGTGATTATGAAGGGATATATAGGGTAGATAGGTAGGCGTTTCGGGGTAGAGGTCGTGATATTATAGTAAAGTAGTAGGAGGTGGTATAGTACGTGAGGAGTAAATATAGTGGGGAGTATAGGTGGAGGTATAATATGGGTATCTATAGGTGGGTTTATGAAGTGGGGATATAGGGTGATTAGGGAAATAGCGGGGGATATAAGGGTAGATAGTATTGATATAAGAGGTTTAGTGATTTATAAATAAGTAATAGAGTTAGCAGGTGATGGCTCACTAGTGAGGATACCTCATCTCAGGGGGGGGTGATATATATATACGGGTATAGGAGGCTGGAGGTATAGGGGGGGGGTGGAGGTATTTGATATGGAATGTTATAGTGGGGGATGGGGGGGGGATGGTACGTTGATGTGGGGTTGAATACGGGACGGTAGGGTTTGCTGGGGGGGGAGTAGATTGGGAGGACTGTATATATACTCATACAGGGGGTGGGGATTGAATGTTTAGTAGTTTTATATTGAAGAATTGTGGTTATTCAGTGATATCTAAAAGGTGATACTACTATAGTGGTATCTAACGAAATGATATATAACTAAGAATATGTATGATGATTAGTTATATATCTAGGTATTGAAAGAAATGAGTGTCGGTATTTTCCCTTGAGATGGGGGGTGATAGTTCGGATAGTGAGGGGGAAGAATTGAATTGAGGAAGTTGATGGGCGGTGTGGGTGTTAATGATTATTACTATATGAATATTATATATATATACATTTTGTAAATTCTAATAAGTGGAGTGAATGGACTCTATAATATAATGCTCATCACGCACTGATAAAATGGTGCGCTCAGGTAGGTCTGTATGCGCGGAGGATAAGCACGATGGCCGGCATGCGCATGTGATACCCAGTTAACACCATAGTGTAATCTTCAAGGAGTTTAGCCGGAATTGGGAGAGGAGATACGTGAAGGTGCGGGAGGAGCGATGGTATGGAGGTGGAGGACGGGATCGAGTGGAATGAGTGACGCCAGCAGAGTAAAAGATGAAAGGAATTTATATCACCGGAATATTAAGGAGGCATGTTAATAATATGATGAGATTTAAGTCAGTTTAATAAATTGAGTAGAGTGCAAAGTAAGAGAGAAAAATATAGGGATAAGATTAACCAGAGGAATTTATGGAATATCTTTTTGTTTTTTATTTTTGTTTTTTTTTTTTTTTTTTTTTTTTTTTTTTTTACATAAAATTCCTTATGTCTTTCTCGGTCTCAAACGGCAATAGCACGCATTATCCAAGGAATAAGTACGAGAACCGAGAATAGGTCACGCTGAAAAAATTATTACAAAAAAATATATAAACACTTATAAATTTTAAAAATAAGAAAAACAATAAGTGGTTTTGATAATCGAGAATCTTTTGTTAGTAATATAAAAGGAAAGAGCGTACGAGCTGTCTGGCAAAGTGAGCACTAGACAGAGTTCGCGAAGGACGACAGAACAAATGAAGTAATGCCCCACTTAATAGGTAACAGTAATTAACTGTTATATAATAGTAATGAAATCGTATTTCGAATTCTACTTTTTTAATCTCTCGTTACTCTCGTGTTTTTTGAAACAGATAGAATGTATGAACTATTTTAAATAGCACCGGCTCTGAAAATTTGTTCAGAGCGATCAGTAGGTCCGGTCATTCAGCATTGTATCATAAGTCTATAAAACAAACAATCACGTATCACACCTAACAACCTATTGTTTTTCTTTAAGATACTGGCCAGCGAGTCTGTCTGCTAATCAGAGGCCATAAAATATCTTGATTAGCTTTTTTTTCTATGCGGTTCTGTTGTTCTTTTCACAAATGGTATACCATGAGTAAACTACTGCTCCTACGAATACGATAGACTGGTCCACATAAACCGGCGTGCACAATAGCAAGCTGAGTCACGAAAGAATTATTACAGTATTCTTCATTTTGCCCATTGCTACTATGGAAAAGGCAAGACACGAAGAGTGAGCTGCATATTCTGTAAGAAGATTGATGTGGTGAGAAAAAAGACATGTGAGGCGAATAACAGAGAAAAAGCGTAAAGTTAAGAGGATTGCGCACAGTCCACGGCGGTAGCATACTGAGATTTGTTTTAAGCGGTAGACGCTCGTAAGAAAAAGGAGAAAGACTCTTCTATTAGCATAATTTTTTTTTTTTTTCTTGGTCACAGAGTGAATTAAAGTAATGATAACATTAACATTAAGCTAGTTTAATGAGCATATTCTAAGCACGTTTAACATACTAGGTATGAGTTAGAGTCTTATTAAGTATATTAGAAACTTTACATATATTTTTTAAAGCATTATGAAAACATGCTTCAAATTTTGTATTTTGTAATAGCTACTATTTGAATTAGTGGTTCAAAAATTTGTTCCGCAAAAAGGCATACAATGTTAATACAATAAACAATATATCTAACATTAATGAATATATTTTAATCAAAGCATTAAACGTTTCTAAGAATTTGTCACGCCAGCCTCCTTTCATTCTGGTCTTCTCTAGATTTTCATTTAAAATGAACCACCGAGATATTTAATCTTTCATTCAAATTTTTCGAAAAACCATGAGATATTTTTAGTTTTAGTTCAATCTTTTATTTTTCTTACTTTTTTTTATCAAAAATGGATAACTCCACTTTTACTATAATTGATACTTAGGCATAGATCAGAAATAGATTTTTCTGCAATATTTAATAGCTTTTGAAGGCCATGGTACCGATGGAGCTATATATATACATAAATCACCTGCATGCATGATTATATTCACATCAGATTCCTCGCTTTGCGTACCTATTTCACTTTTCAATAATCTTTTTCATTAAGATCATTTATTCTCTTGCAAACAACAATGGTGACAAAATTCCACCTTGTCTTACACCCTTTCTTATAAACGCAATTATTTCGACGACATCATGTGCCTAAATTTAACCTGCAAATTGGTTACAATAATACTAAACCAAAAACATTATGCACAATGTTCGGAATATGCATATTTAATTTTTTTTTTTAAATAAGATAAATAAGATGCTTTTGTTAAATCCAAAAACGAAGCATAAACTGGCAGCCCCATTGTTAAATACTGTAATTTTTAGATATTGTTTTTCCTTTAAGCGAATAAGAGTTTACGTTGAATATGTTGGGCTAAATCCATGTTGTCTGTTATCTGAAGAAATATAGTTTTCTACAATATCCAAAAGTCCATACTCAAGCAGCTTAAAGAAAACTGGCGACATCATGATAAGTCTACAGTTGTTTAATTGTGAATATATATATATATATATATATATATAGCTATATATATATATATATATATATATATACTATATATGTATATTATATTATTATTATAAGTCATTATATTTGTTTATATATAAATATATATATATATATATATATGGCTATTTTATTAAAATATTGTTTGGATATATCTCATCAGTCTACCTCTAATCAATAAAAATCGATTCTTATTTATGAAATCACACGGTCTATTAAACAGTCTAAAAACTGTTCATAGTTTCATATAATTTAACTAAATATTGTTTAAACATTAGCATTCCAATACTATTAAAAACATCATGGTTGGTTGCTAAATGTCGTTGGAATTATAAGGGTCTTCTTAATCGCATTGTGAAAGCCAGTTTCAAATTGTTTCATCAAGTAACTGCTGTTAGCTAAATTGACCCATAAATCTGCTCCATAAAATGGAGTACAATATGATCTTAACAAGTACAAAATCATTTCAGAATTTAGTGATTTAAATCTTAGCAAAAAATAAGATCAAACTTATTAAAAAATTTATTTCTTGATATTAAATACAAACTTTCTTCTAAATATTTATTGATATAAAACCCAAATATTTAGAATGCGTCATATCTTAATGCATATCACCTCACAGCTTGAATTTCATTTGATTTTGCCGTTTTCTTTAATGAAGTTAGCAACCAAACTCTAGTCAGGATTTATACCTAGGCATAGATCAGTTATAACATTTTCAGCTTTATAAAAAAGAGTCTGAAGGTCACTAATTGATGGAGCAAGCAATACCAAGTCATCAGCATACATAATAATATTAGACATACGAAATGCTAATCTAGTTCATATTTTACTTTTGACAATATTTTTTATTAGTTCGTCAACATAAGTAGAAAACAAAAGTGGGGACAATATTCCTCCCTGTCTTACTCAGTTTTTCACTTGCCAAGTATTTGAAAAACTTTTTTTGTTTTTAACATTTGCAAATTGATTTTTATAAATACTCATTATAAGATTGAAAATACTGTAGGGAATATTCATCTCATTTAGCTTTTCTGAAAAGATCTCATGATTGACCTCATCAAATGCCTTGGAAAAGTAAAAAAAACAAACAAAAAAATGGCATATACATCCTATCCTCTATCCATATAATTAGCAATAGTTTCCTTTAGAGAAAACATAGCCGTCATTATCGAATAATTTTTTTAAAACCACATTGCCTATCGTCAAGAGTAGCAAAGTACTCTAGTCTATCCAATAAACTCTTTTCTATCAATCTGAGTATAGCAGATGACATCATAATTGGACTGTAATTATCAATATCTGACCAGTCTCTGTATAGATATTTAATTATTGGAATATTAACTACAGTATTTTGATCGGGAAATAATTATGCATAATGTACACATTTAAGAATTCTGCTATTAATTTATCGGACCCTTCCTTAACAAATTTTAAGTGAAACAAATTTATATTGTCCGGTCCTAAGGTAGGTCTTAATTTATGAATCAGTGCCATAATTTCCGAAGCACTAAACATTTCATACACTTCCGTCCATGCAACGTCTTTGGAAATAAAATTGTCATTAGCGTGGCAGTATTTATCGTCAAATATAGCCTTAAATTTATTTGAAACTTCTCTGCTATAATCATTCCATCAGATTCACCATCTATTTAGGTGGTAAATTTTTTCTTTTCATCTTTGATAGTAACTTGGTTCCAAAAACTATTTATTAAGTTTTTATTTCTTGTTTCCTCCTCTTCTTTATTTCTACAATTTTTTTTTAACTCGTATTTAAATTTTGTTGTAGAATTTTTCATATTGTCAAGTTTTATGCCTGTTACTTTTCTTCTTTTATTTTTACACATGTAATAAATTTGTTAACTGCATCCCGATGAACGTTTTTTAGTGAATCATTGCAACCTGGAATGCATTTTTTAATTTTTTTTTCTTTTTAAAGTAAGGTTTTCACTAGCATGGCTCATACTATTACATATAGATATATTAAACACATCTATCTGATCCAGATGTAGTTTATTTTTACAGCCATATTTATTACAGTGTAAAACTTCGTTTTTAAATTTTGTTAACACCACTTTTGCATACATGCCTATTTAGCTTTTTATAATAATCCTGGTTGAGCATCTACCAGGGAAGATCAAAGAAAAACGTTGATTATATTTTTTTTTTTTTCGAATTTGTGGGCCCTCAATGTACAGTTAAGCTTACCCTGTAAATTGGATCAATACAAACAGCAATCATATAGAATTGTTACATCGTCAAAATCCTCCTTCAAGTTATAAGAACAAACAACATGATCTAAACAGGATGTTGCAAGCGGGTGACATATATATGTAAATGAATCCTTAAGGCAAAATTCCATCCATCAAAACCATATCAAAAAATATGGTCATTTAAAATTCCACCATAGATTGAACCATCTAAGTTTGTATTAAAATCACCTGCAATGATTAAAGAATCATGATTGGTACTTTTTATTATTGCTTCAATCTCCATAATTTCATTTAGATAATCCAAAATTACATCGTTTTCTCTCTTAAAACATGGCAGGTAAATGTTCAAGATCAATAACTTGTAACCTAAATCAATTAAAATTCCTAAAATCGAGTCATTATGATAAATTGGTTCTATAAATTTAGAGAGAAAGTTTCGCCAAATAATGCAAATTCCCCTTTTAGGTCTTCCTTCGTGTATCTCACTTACGTATTCTTTTTGAAACAAAGATCATATATTGAACCCCAATTTTCTGACAAGTTATTAATTGAGAGATAATGCATCTCTTTCAATTAGCATAATTTCTTGTAATAATATTACATCGTGGTTATCCATAAGGCTCTTTATAGTATTTAAATTGTTTCTAAATGAGTTACAGTTATAAGAACATATCCTCAAAGAGTTAGTATCATTGTTTTCCAGGTCCATTGTTATTACCTTTGAAAATTTTTCTACAAATAATGCCTACAGGCCAGAAATCATCCTTTAATAATTTATCCCTTAAAGAACTTTCCAAGGTTATTTTAAAAGACTTCGAATGCGGATTCCTACTTCTGAGTTCAGTTATATTTATCATTTCAGTATTTAGGTTACTCTTAATAAATTCTTTAATATGAACGTCTTCTACACTCAAATCACATTTACCTACATAAAAATCAGTTAACGATTTAGCACAAATTAACTTATCACTTGGATCAGAACTTTTAGTTCCTCTAATAACGTATCCTTTTCTTCATGGCTTTACTAATGTAAAACCATCATTATTTTCTGGAAATATTTTAAATGATTCATTCTTTCTTCCTCTTGCTTATTTTGAACTTTTTGTTGTTCTGAAATTTCTCTCTTTTCTGTCGCGAGCCTGATACCACTTCAGACCAAAGTTTATCATTCAAATTTTGTGAAGATTTCTCACTTTCACCCTCAATTTTATCTCCATTGATTACACCTTGTTCCATTGTAGAGCTTAAGGAGCTGAAGAGCCACTTCTCAAATTGGTAATTTTTCTCCTCGTTGATTATACCATTGTTCATTGTATTGACTGAAGGTGCCGAAGGGAGCCACTCCTCAAAACATTGGTTCATTTTTAGCCTCTGTTTTTACAAACCCTTTTCATTTCCATAGACTGAAGATGCTGAAGGAGTCAAATCCTCAAATTACTTTTTTTTAGTTGGTGACATTGTGACTCTGTTACAGATACGATTCCGTCTCGTTTAATATATCAATATTTTTACTAACATCAAATAGGTGTCCTTTACACTTACTAATACGGTAGAAATATTTTTTCCAATTATTTATGAAACTTCTTTAATTGTCTAACCTCATCTTTAGTTTCATGCACTTCATCTATTAGATTAATAAGACTTCCTCCAAATTATTTCAATCGCTTGAAGCTGGTAACGATCAAATGATTCTCCTACAATTTAGGTAAAATTTTACCATTCTTCACTTGTGCTGAC
>JABUQX010023336.1:5000-7500 GCA_015478945.1 Trachelipus rathkii | reverse complement strand
TATATATATATTATATATTAATATATATATATTATATATATATATATATATATATATATATATTATACCTATATTATATTATATAATACTATATATATATACTATATAGTATTTATCATGTCGATTATCCGCATCCACCTCCATATATTATATAAATTTCGTTTGGGCGAAATCGAAGCACAAAACCGTCGAGTTTATTAAAATCCCTAAAGTTCAATTGAAAAACTGTCGCTCAAGTTTTGTAGCTTCACACTCTCAAAAAGCTTTACGCAAAACCCGTGTTATCAAATCTTTTGCTAAACCTAATTAAACTCATAGGCTAACCTTTGCTTATGTATAGTTAAATCTATTTAAATTAACTAAACTCTAAGATAACCTTTACTTAATTATATATAACTGTAAATTTAATTGTTAATTCTTTAGTTCATTCTCCATTGTTATAAAAACTAAATGAAATAAAACGCATATGGCCCCAAGAGAGCTTTCAATACTTTATTCGATTTACGATAGATTTTAAAAAAAAAAATTGGCTTAACTTACCTGGAGGCGGAAAATATATATAATATACTCAATATAATATATATATATATATATATATATATATATATTATATATATAATATATATATCATATATAATATATATATATATAATATATATATATATACTAGTAATAATATATATATATATATATATATATATATATAATATATATATATATATATATATATATATATAGAGAGAGAGAGAGAGAGAGAGAGAGAGAGAGAGAGAGAGGAATATATATATATATTAATAAAAGCAAGAGATCTGACAAACTGCAAAGAAAATACATATTCGTTCGTTCGCCGCGAGACGTTTAAATTTTGGAACATGAGAGCCAATTTTCCGAATTGTTTCGTGTACTTCAACAACTTTGAACTTTCAGTACTCGAAAGCAAGCGGGTTGTCTCTGATATGCAACCACAAGCTTTGTAGGTTAAGCGTCCACGTGGTTCATATTTTCACACAGCCATTTTTCTCCTCAAAAATAGTACTAGGGCCATCGGTGTTGTAAGTGTCTGCAACAATCATGTTTTTTTGTATTTTTTATTAAATCAAATTTGATGACGTTTTTTTTTTTCATTAAATAATAAATCATTGGAGTGTTATTATAATAAGATGCAATTTAATTTCTTTAATATTTAATCCTACTAAAAAAATTAAAGAATAAAAAATAATAAATAGTTTCACACTAACTGCAAGTTGTATAAAATGGTGGTTGTTGCAAACCTGCAACCAGGCCACAGCCCCCCCTGATATATATATATATATATATATATAATATATATATATATATATATATATATATATATATTTATATATATATATATATTATATATTATATATATATTATATATATAATATAATATAATTATATATATATACTATATATATATAACTATATATATATATTATATGGTAAACTTGCAGCTAAATTTAAAAGCCGAGTTAAACAAGAACACAAAGCCTTTTTAATTAAATCTTGGAAAAATGAAAAATAAAATAAAATTAAAATAATATTGAATTAAGCAAAAGATTAAAAACTAAGATTTTTTTTTCTCTTTCTCTTTTTTTTTTTTAAATTGACATGTTCACCTCTAATTGAAAAGCCAGAAACAGAAGCGTGAAGGTTAATAACGGTAACCAAACAAAAGAAACGTAAAACAGTGGGCCAAAGAGAGAGAGGAGAGAGAGAGCAGAGAGAGAGAGAGAGAGAAGAGAGAGAGAGAGAGGAGAGAGAGAGAGAGAGAGAGAGAAGACCGTTAGCACGAAAGATAAAAATTACGAGTCGACAGAGAGAGAGAGTGAGCAGAGAGAGGGAGGGAGCAGAGAGAGGGGGAGAGGAGGAGGAGAGAGAGGAGAGAGAGAGAGAGCAGAGAGAGAGAGAGAGAGAAAGAGAGAGAGAGAAGACCGAAGATTCAATAGAGTCAGAGAGAGAATTCATGAAAGACAGACAAACGACAGATAAGGAGGAATAAGACAACAACCTAGAGACACGGCACAAACAGAGAGCAGATATAGCAGACAACATGGAAAGACAGACATTAAGGTAAAGCAAACAAAATAATATATAATAAAAGCGGACAAAAAACTCCCATGTTTTTATAATGATATTTTTCTTGAGTTTGAGGATAAGTTTTTTGTCAGCCTGAAAAGATGTTTTAGGGGAGGAATGGCTTCTACTCTCCCAACATAATGATCGTCTACATAGTCGAACACTAACAAAGGAACTGAAGCATTTTTTTGTCCTCTGCATCTTCTCATTCTATTTTTTTTCCATTGACAGAAACAAAACGGAGAAATGATACTTGCTGTACCTACTTATAAATTATATTATATATATATATATATATATTATATATATATATATATATATATATATATATATATATATATATATATATATATATATATATATATAATATATATATATATATATCTATATATATATATATATT
>JABUQX010023335.1:12500-30559 GCA_015478945.1 Trachelipus rathkii | reverse complement strand
AAAGATACGCGTCCAGTAATTTAAAGATAGGTTTTGGTGCTGAGTTGTTGCTAAAAGAGCGCTTTTAACATTAAGAGCAAATTCAGGTGTAGATCTAGTTAACTTGATGCGGGTGTCCACTGATGGTAGAATAAGTCTTTCCTGAGAGAATATATCACCATTTACACGTCCATAATATTCATAGGTGTTATTTTTAGATTTACCAGCATGGGTTCTGTGGTTCTCTACATCTTTTAAATTGTAATATCCAGATGATTGTAGATGAGATTCCTTCGCATCTTGAGAATAATTTAATAAAGTTTCAATATAACTTCGATAAGGGTAACTTGCAGCTGATGCTCCTAGAGATGTTTCATTTAAAAATACCTCAAGTTGATTAAAACACGTATACAGGAAATTTGTTTCGGTGGATACTATGTGTTCGGTTCCTGTGAGATCTGAACCATCTTCGTTTACTAACTTGGTCTTTAGATATAAAAACACATTCGAAGGGTCAAGATATTGATCAGAAGTGCCTGGAATATTGAAATCGAGAGGTACATCTGTATTTGTGATTGAGTGAACGGGATTAATACTAATAAAGTTGGATTCACTTACACTAATCTGTGTAGGGTTCACAGAGAAGAGATCCAATTCACTCTTACAACAGTCTGGGCTGGAGGGATGGAGGAAATGCATCTTGCTGGTACAATCGTCGGTTGTATAATGAGAGATTTGTTTAAACATTTCTTATATACAAAATAGTTACAGGTTGTCACTGTTTATGTAAAATAATTGCCGTTCATCATCATTATTAAAGGGTAAACACATCAATACACTTTTTCTTTAGTGGTCCTTTCCTATTCCTCTTTATAGGTTTTACGACGACCTACACCTTGACCCGTCATCTTACGTCGTATTTTTCGTTTAACATCATCTAACATTTCATCAGAAGCATCGGCTAATTAGTCGTCGTTTTACAGCTGTTCGAGGTTCGACACCTCCCATAATATCTTGGAAAGTATCTATACCTGTCCTAGCTGCTTTTTTAGCAAGATATTTACCTCCTGATTTAAACAAAGGGATGGCTCGTCTGAACAAAGAAGCAAAAAATCCACCTAAAACCATACCCCCTCTGCATTCTTGACCCCCTGAAGACTCGTTCTCTTTCCATTATTATTATTATTATTTATCGGAGCTTCCTTCTTATATGTACTTTACACACTGCTGTTCCAGTCGTGAATGGGTATGGCTTACCTTCTACATCTCTTATATAAATACGAATCGAACTCAGTTGGGTCTTACTCAGGGGTAAGTAGTGAACATTAGGAAAACTTATAACGCTTTTACCTTTAGGAAAATGAACTACTCTTAACAAAGAGGCTTTAGTATTCCCCACGTATGATGATCTATAATATCTGTATAAACATAGGCCATACAGGATCTTCAAAACATCTTAGTAAGGCAAGCATACAAAAATGTAATGAAGTCTTGGTGTCATTTTTTGTGACATACTCTTCCATCGTTGGTATATAACGCATTAGATCCTTTAGAGATGGTTTGATATTATTTCCCGATATTTTGTATACATGTGAGTAACAACAATTACGAAACCAACCTGACGCGCGGAAAATAAATAAACTTATATCTTTCAGGTTCACATGCTCATGAGATTTTAATGTGATTAACACGTTATCTTCGTTAACGGATTTATTAACAAGAAACACTAAATCATTACATATTTGACTTTCTTCAAATTTTTTGTTTAAGTCTATGAACACCTCGGTAACCGACTTATAGAGACCGTGGCTTAATACATAATTTTCAACGAAATATTCATTGGTGCCTCGTTTGATGGTTGCAATATTAGGTTTAATTTTTTTAATTACAATTTTTAAATTATCACATTACTAAGTATCGTTAAACGCCAAATTAAGAAACAGCAGTATTCTCTATAAACATCGAGAATATTTCACTTAATCCTGCTTCATACATTTCTCGATCAAAAGTTATAGGGTTCAATAACTCTGTAGTATAGTCTGATATTTTATTTTCCGGATGTAGATCCATAGAAGCCGAGGAGGGCAGCGTTAAATAGGAAATGATCTTCACTCTCCATGTTCCCAACGTAAACTATCAATGTTTCTTAATATCGCTAGCATTTATATAACTGTTAAACTTTGCAGGCCTACCCATTTGACAAGATACTGTCTATTTTTACCTTTCCCTTAGATCCTACTATTTTTGTCTAATTTATACTCATGATTTTCTTAGGATCAAATGGTATTTTCTGTATTTTCTTGTTTTTATAGAAGCCCTCCTTTTTTTTTCTCCGTCTTAAATCCTCTAGATAGTATAATTTTAACCTGTCTCTAGGGAATTCTCTGATAGCATCTACTTTAAAAACTTCTCTCGACCATCCTGCTTCATACCCTTTTCTGAAATTTTCATCAGTCCTGGATACTCTTACATAGTCTCCTACTTTAATGCCTGTGTTATCTTTTATTTTTCCATTTGGGTTGATAGGTACACACGGTTTTATCTTCACCATCTCTATAGGGGTATTCTTAAGTGTTCTATGATGAGACCGATTATAAGAGTAAGCCAAGTCCTGTAGTATATCTATATATTTAAATGTATTCATCTTCGTGAAATACCTATGCATTCTTTCTTTTATAGTTCTCTGTACTCTTTCAACTATTGCTGCTTTATTAACTGAAAATGTGTTGTAATACCCTATTTGTCTACTTCTGTAACTAGTCTTGACTCTTTACCTAAAAAATTCTGTACCTTATGGGTCCCATATCATTTTTGGGATATTCTGTTCATCCTTATTTATAATTCGTCTGAACTGCTGTAGGCAACAGGTCTTTGCATTTTTTATCTTGGTAAAACCTTTAACCATAAGTATCTGGAATATACATCACAAAAAGAATATACCGATACCCCTCATTGTAAGATTTATATTTTATCATATGGTCAAGTCTAGTTGCCATACGCTATCTAAATGGGGGGCTATAGTTTTCCGTGTAGGAAATTTTTTTCGTATAGGTTTATGAAGGGTAAAAGCATCCTCACCTTCTAAATATTTTTTCAATTCTTTTTTACTAATTTGAGGAAACTTTGAAGCAAACCTTGAAAAACCCCCGTAACTGTATGGCTGTTTCACATCAAAGTAATATTTATCGACCGCTTCCTTGGCCTCCATGATTCACAATGACATTAACAATAAAAATTTTATTCATTTATACTGAAAGGTGATATAAAAATCAGATGTATATATGAAGTATTTTATTTTTTAATTACAAAATAATATTAACTATTTTAAATTACAAGTCTAAAAACATACCATATGTATACAGAAAGATAACATAGAATATATATACATAATTTTAAATTACAAATAATACAATCGTATAAAAAATCATAATAAATAATCAGATGCTAATCCATTTTGATACTTTGTATGGATTTTTTCTTATTCGATTCGTTCTTGATCGCAATGTACCTCTATTTATCAACTTTGATCTATCCGAGGCAAAAGAAGTACCAGCAGGACTTGCTTCAGGTCTTGGGGTCAATGGAATATTATCCAGATCCGCTAATCTTTGTTTATTCATGATTAAACTTCTTGGAAAATTAATAGTCTGAAGTTCTTGTTTGATCCTGTTCCAACCTGTCACTGGAGCCTTCTTCCATTCACGGGAGAGATCAGATATCAAGTCAACAATATTCGATCCAAGTATTGTTTCTCCATCAATAATGATTTGACCGAGATATTCCATGTAATCTGATCTTTTAAAATATTATATAGAGCTATACCCGTTTTCTTACTCCTCAATGGTAAGCTTTCCTTGAGTATATGTCTAAAATTAGCTTCTCTTTTCACCATGGGTTTAGTATCTGTTGTTAGAGCTGTATCTTCCTTGGGTGATTTTAATAAAACTTTTAAATCTACTAATTTTTTGTATAGCATTTTGATATAGGATTCTTTTTTCATGAATGTTAACATTGGAGTTTAATATTTGCTGCAGTTCCTTCTCATAATTATTTATCTGTTCAACTTGAGGATCATATAAACTCAAAGGTTGCTGTTGAATCAATGGGTGATAAGGATTATATCCGATCTGACGCTGCTGAATGTCTGCATGAGGCTTGTTCGAAATGTTGTGTTGTTGTTGTGTTGCTGTTGTTGTGCTGTTGTTGCGTTGTTGCCTGTTGCTGTTGTTGCTGTTGTTGTAGAGGTAAGGTTTCTGTGTTATATTTCAGCTTCTCATAATCGTTGTAGGGTAAAACCACTACCTTCTTCATCATTGAGCAAGCCACTTGGTTAACAAAGGAGCTATAACGGAAAAGAGTAAAGGTAGGAAACACACCACCACCTTTTCTGGTAACAGTTCTTTTTTATTTTAAGCTTTCTTACTGCAGCAGTTTGTTAATGATGTTTCTGGCCACGTTAAACTTACCTTCTTGAGCTCTCTTTAAAGGCAATTTCCTTTTATAAGATTTTAGGCAACTTCAGCATATACATTGTATAAATTTTGTTCATCTTCACAGATCAGTTTACGTTTTTTCAGAAAGTTTTCAGGGTTTTAAATTTCTCATAAGAGGTAAATAATCTTGCCACTAGAGTACTCATTTTTTCAGGATGTATACTGTCTCAATCTCGTCAGGTAAGATATTTGTACGCAATAACACTCTATGCGGTTCTTAGGATGAAGCTCACCGAGTAAATAACCGTGAGTAGGGTTTGTAAAAACATGAATTTTTACGTTATGAACATAGTTACTTTACAGATGTTAGGGTGGCCACAACATTGACCTGACTCATGTCCCTTCTTTGTCCAAACAAGATTAAATACTGCGTATTTAAAGACACATCCCTCATATACTTCTGATGAAAGATATTCTGCGTTATAAAAAACACTGTGATGTTTAAATGATGCGAGTAAACTGTGAAAGTTTCGGCTATAGCCTCATTCAATTTATGCATCAAATCATCAAGGATTATAATTTTATGCCCTGGTAAACATTGAAGAGCTTTTATGTCATATAACCCTTCGTGAAATTCGATTTCATCTTTGTAGTCTTTAAACTTTTCTTGGTAAACACTGTAACACCATATGATTTTAACAGGCTTTTGTTCGAAAATCTCGACCTCTTTTAAAATGTTTAATAACAGAAAGGTTTTCCCACAACCTGTAGGACCAGACACAAGACAAGTAGCAGGAGCCCTGAACATAAATTTACCAACGTCCATTCTAGATTGATACCTGATCACTAATGAATAAGAAAAGGTTTGCGTTTATGTTATAAACGGTTTGTTAACTCGTTAGATCAATAGATCAATAGATCACAGATGGGCAGAGGTAGAGGGTGGATAGTGTTTTTGATTTAGTGTTTACTGATTTAGGGTATGTAAAACGTTACAATTTTAGTAAAAAATTTGACCTTAATCAATAGATCAATAGATCAATAGATCAATGATGGGCAGGGTTGGATAGTGGTTTGATTTACTGATTTACTGCTTTAGGGTATGTAAAACGTTACAATTTTAGTAAAAATATGATCTGAATCATTAGATCAATAGATCACAGATGGGGCCTGGAGGGAGGATGGATAGTGTTTTGATTTAGTGATTTACTGCTTTAGGGTATGTAAAACGTTACAATTTTAGTAAAAATTTGATCTTAATCAATAGATCAATAGATCACAGATGGGCAGGAGGGAGGTTGGATAGTGTTTTGATTTAGTGATTTACTGCTTTAGGGTATGTAAAACGTGAATACAATTTTAGTAAAAATTTTGATTCTTAATCAATTAGATCAATAATCACAAGATGGGCAGGAGGAGGATGGAATAGTTGTTTTGATTTAGTGATTTACTGCTTTATGTGAAACGTTACAATTTTAGTAAAAATTTGATCTTAATCAATAGATCAATAGATCACAGATGGACAGGAGGGAGGATGGATAGTGTTTTGATTTAGTGATTTACTGCTTTAGGGTATGTAAAAACATGAATTTTTACGTTATGAACATAGTTACTTTATAGGCATTAAGTGTGGAACTTTGTTAATGTTAGTAGTTTATTCGTACGTATGGTGTTGTTAGGTTTTTGTGTAACATTATTATGTCTTAGTTCAGGTTAATGTATTTGTTAGGTATGTATTGTTGTGCTGTTGTTGTTGTTGTTGTAGGTCTCGTCTGTATACACACATTACCATAGTAAACATGTTATTGTTATTGTTATTGTTGTTGTCTAGCGAGAATATATGCACTTTTGAACTGATACGGTTCGTTCGTGCGTCGTATTCTTGTTTACTTTCTCTTTCTTCTGATTGGTCGAAAGAATCTCATTACCTTTAAGGACTGTTTACGCATACGATTTCCATCAGTAGGGAATGGTTAAAAATGTAAGCCTAAGGTTACATTACAAGAGAAATCCATTAGGGATAAGAAAAAACATAACATTACGCAATAGTTATAAGCCACGCCCCCATTCATTCTTGTTAGGGTTAACGTTTTAGGGTTAGCTCTGTATAAACCGGTTTGTTGCATCATCTTTTGTTATTGTGAGAGAGAGGATTACATTCTTCTTAAAAGAGGGATAGCTGAAGCTCAGCATTAGTTGAAGGTCCGACATTAAACTATAAACATGGTTTCTCTTGTGAATAATAAATTTGTAAACGATATTATAGCATGGAGGGTATCTCATCCTAAAAATATTGTAAATTTAACTTTCCACCGCAAGTCGAGTGGTGATCGTTACTTTACTTGCAATGATTCCTCTCATTCACCTAACAGACTCTTATTCCTATCCTCTGAAGAATTAAGTCGGGTGTTCGATGAAGTTAACACATGGATAAATGAAAAGTACATTTCATCATCTGTGACAAATTCGTGGGGTGTAACGATCAATGGCGGAGAAGAAGACGATTCAAAAAGATTAACTCTTGTTTTTTCACTAAATAACAATATCGAATCCATCGATTTACGTGTTTGGTGGAGACCTAATTCAACAGGGATTTTCCGACCCACAGCCTTTGGTGTTTGTGTAAGTGGTAAAGAAAATATTACAGCCTTTACCAAGATGCAGGAAGAAATATGTAAACGTATGGTTGAAGTTGATTTACTGGACGAACTCATTAATTTGTCACATGGTATACTCTACACAATATACGACGAACACAATGTGATCGAATCACAGGATCCCGGAGTTATTGATGCTATCGATCTTGAAAAATTCACCTACCTATATGACAAAGAAATGAAAACATCAGGGTTCAAAGAACAATCTTTGAAAATATCGGCGCGTGACATTTACACCTATGTCACGAACCAAGGCCTAAGAAGTTTAGAACAATACATCGAATGTACGCAATGTATGTTAAATGTTAAACCTCATTCTTGCTAAATATATTATTATAATATATATATATATATATTATATACTATATATATATATATATTTTAGGCAAGAATGACGGTTTAACATTAACATACAATGTGAGCATTCGATGTATTGTTCTAAACTACTTAGGCCTTGGTTCGTGACATAGGTGTAAATGTCACGTGCCGATATTTTCAAAGATTGTTCTTTGAACCCTGATGTTTTCATTTCTTTGTCATATAGGTAGGTGAATTTTTCAAGATCGCGAGCATCAATAACTCCGGGATCCTGTGATTCGATCACATTGTGTTCGTCGTATATTGTGTAGAGTATACCATGCGACAAATTAATGAGTTCGTCCAGTAAATCAACTTCAATCATACGTTTAGATATCTCTTCTTGCATCTTGGTAAAGGCTGTAATATTTTCACGACCACTTACACAAACACCGTATGAAGTGGGGCGGAAAATCCCCGTTGAATTAGGTCTCCACAAACACGTAAATCGATGGATTCGATATTGTTATTTAGTGAAAAAACAAGAGTTAACCTTTTTGAATCGTCTTCTTCTCCGCCATTGATCGTTACACCCCAAGAATTTGTCACAGATGATGAAATGTACTTTTCATTTATCCATGTGTTAACTTCATCGAACACCCGACTTAATTCTTCAGAGGATAGGAATAAGAGTCTGTTAGGTGAATGAGAGGAATCATTGCAAGTAAAGTAACGATCACCAGTCGACTTGCGATGAAAAGTTAAATTTACAATATTTTTAGGATGAGATACCCTCCATGCTATAATATCGTTTACAAATTTATTATTCACAAGAGAAACCATGTTTATAGTTTAATGTCGGACCTTCAACTATTACTGAGCTTCAGTTATCCCTCTTTTAAGAAGAATGTAATCCTCTCTCTCTCACAATAACAAAAGATGACGCAACAAACTGGTTTATACAGAGCTAACCCTAAAAACGTTTAACCCTAACAAGAATGAAGGGGGCGAGGTTTATTAACTATTGCGTAATGTTATGTTTTTTTTTCTTATACCTAATGGATTTCTCTTGTAATATAGCCTCATCGTATCAGTACAGTGAAAAATGTCTTACCGGGGGAAATTCGTATATATATAAACAACCCTTATAGGTAACGAGATTCTTTCTTTCAACCAATCAGAAGAAAGTAAACAAGAATACGACATACGAACGAACCATATCACTTCAAAAGAGTATATATTATCGTTAGACAACAACAACAACAACAACAACAACAGCAACAACAACAACAACAACAACAACAACAACAACAACAACAACAACAACAACAACAACAACAGCTACAACAATAACATACCTAACAAAAAATAACCTGAACTAAGATATAATGTACATCACAAACCTAACAACACCATACGTACGAAAACCTAACATTAACAAAGTTCCACACTTAAAGCCAGTAAAGTAACTATGTTCATAATGTAAAATTATGTTTTTACATACCTAAAGCAGTAAATCACTAAATCAAAACACTACCATCTCCCTCCTATCCATGATCTATTATTGATCTATTGATTAAGATCAAATTTTTACTAAAAATGTAACGTTTTACATACCCTAAAGCAAGTAAATCAACTTAAAATTCAAAACACTATCCAACCTCCCTCCTGCCCATCTGTGATCTATTGATCTAATGATATAGTCAAAATTTTTACTAAAATTGTTAACGTTTTACATACCCTTAAGCCAGTAAATCACTAAATCAAAAACACTATCATCCTCCCTTCTGTGATCTAGTGATCTATTGATCTATTGATTAAGATCAAATTTTACTAAAATTGTAACGTTTTACCTACCCCTAAAGCATTAAATCACTAAATCAAAAAAACACTATCCTATCTCCCTCCAGTCCCATCTGTGATCTATTGTATCTAGATGATTAAGATCATATTTTTACTAAAATTGTTAAGTTTTACATACCCAAAGCAGTAAATCACTAAATCAAAACACTATCCTCCTCCCTCCTGCCATCTGTGATCTATTTGGATCGATTGATTAAAGGTCAAATTTTTACAAAATTGTTATCGTTTTACATACCCTTAAAGCAGTTAAAATCACTAAATCAAAACACTATCCACCCTCCCTCCTGCCCATCTGTGATCTATTGATCTATTGATCTAACGAGTTAACAAACCGTTTATAACATAAACGCAAACCTTTTCTTATTCATTAGTGATCAGGTATCAATCTAGAATTGGACGTTGGTAAATTTATGTTCCGCGCGCTACTTGTCTTGTGTCTGGTCCTACAGGTTTGGGAAAACCTTTCTGTTATAAACATTTCAAAAGAGGTCCGAGATTTTCGAACAAAAAAGCCGTTAAATCTTTGTTCAGTATTTACCAGAGAAAAAGTTTAAAGACTACAAAAGATGTTATCGAATGCCACGAAGGTTATAGATATAAAAGCTCTTCAATGTTTACCAGGCCATAAAATTATAATCCTTGATGAATTTGATGCATAAATTTAATGAGGCTATAGCCGAAACTTTCACAGTTTACTCGCATCATTTAAACATCACAGTGTTTTTTATAACACAGAATATCTTTCATCAGAATAAGTATATGAGGGATGTGTCTTTAAACACGCAGTATTTAATCTTGTTTGGACAAAGAAGGGACATGAGTCAGGTCAATGTTGTGGCCACCCAAATGTTCCCTACTCAACGTAAAGAGTTCTTAAAAGTATATAAAGAGTTACATCCTATACCTCACGGTTATGACTCTTGAAGCTTCATCCTAAAGAACACGCATAGAAGTGTTATTGCGTACAATATCTTACCTGCGAGATGAGACAATATACATACCTGGAATAATGAGTACTCTAGGTGGCAGATTATTTACCATTCTTATTGAGAAAATTTAAACCCTGAAACTTTTTCGTGAAAAAAACGTAAACTGATCTGTGAAGATGAAAATTTATACAATGTATAGCTGAAGTATGCCTAAATCTTATAAAAGGAAATGTTCCTTTAAAGAGAGCTCAGAAGGTAAAGTTCGTAGGCACAGAAAACATCATTTAAAAAACTGGCTTTGCTAACGTAAAGAAAGCTTAAAAAATAAAAAGGAAAAACTGTTTAACAAGAAAGGTGGTGGTGTGTTTCCTACCTTGTTACTCTTTTTCGTTATAGTCTTTGATAACCAAGTGCGCTTGCCTCAATGATTGAAGAGGTAGTGGGGTTTTACCCCTACAACGATTATGCAGAAGCTGAAAATAACAACAGAAAACCTTACCTCTACAACAACAGCAACAACATTAACAGCAACAACAGCAACAACAGCAACAAACAACAGCAAACAACAACAAACAACAACAACAGGTTCGAACAGCCTCAACAGACATTTTCAGCAGCATCAGATCGGATATAATCCTTATCACCCATTGATTCAACAGCAACCGTTGAGTTTATATGATCCTCAAGTTGAACAGATAAATAATTATGAGAAGGAACTGCAGCAAATATTAAACTCCAATGTTAACATTCATGAAAAAAAAATCCTATATCAAAATGCTATACAAAAATTAGTAGATCTAAAAGTTTTATTAAAATCACCCAAGGAAGATACAACTCTAACAACAGATACTAAACCCATGGTGAAAAGAGAAGCTAATTTTAGACATATACTCAAGGAAAGCTTACCAATGAGGAGTAAGAAAACGGGTATAGCTCTATATAATATTTTAAAAGATCAAATTACATGGGATGATCTCGGTCAAATCATTATTGAGGGAGAACAATACTTGGAACGAATATTGTTGACTTGATATCTGATCTCTCGCGTGATTGGAAGAAGACTCCTGTAACAGGATGGAACAGGATCAAACAAGAACTTCAGACCATTAATTTTCCGAGAAGTTTAATCATGAATAAACAAAGATTAGCGGATTTGGATAATATTCCAATGTCCGCCTAGACCTGATGCAAGTCCTGCTGGTACTTCTTTTGCATCGGATAGATCAAAGTTGATAAATAGAGGTACATTGCGATCAAGAACGGAATCGAATAAGAAAATCCATACAATAGTGTCAAAAATGGCATGAGCGTTTGATTATTTTATTTATTTGATTTTTAACGGATTGTATATTTGTAATTTAAAAGCACGTATACATGAACTCTGTTATCTTTGCTGGAATAAAAATGTTTTGTTTTTAGACTTGTAATTTAAAATAGTTTTAAAATTATTTTGTAATTAAAAAATAAAACACTTCATATATACATCTGATTTTTTATATACCTTTTCAGTTATAAATGAATAAAAAATTTTTACTGTTTAATGTTATTGTGAACATTGAAGGGCCAAGGAAGCCGGTCGTATAAAATTATTACTTTGATGTGATAACAGCCATACAGATTACGGGGTTTTTCAGGTTTGCATTCAAAGTTTCCTTTCAAATTAGTAAAAAAAAGAATTGAAAAAATATTTAGAAGGTGACGTTTACCCTTCATAAACCTATACGAAAAAAAATTTCCTACACGGAAAACTATAGCCCCCCATTTAGATAGCGTATGGCAACTAGACTTGACCGATATGATAAAATATAAATCTTACAATGAGGGGTATCGGTATATTCTTTTTGTGATAGATGTATATTCCAGATACTTATGGTTAAAGGTTTTAAAAGATAAAAAATCAAAGACTGTTGCTACAGCAGTCAGAGAAATTATAAATAAGGATGACAGATATCCCAAAATGATATGGACAGATAAGGGTACAGAATTTTTAGGTAAAGAGTTTCAAGAACTAGTTACAGAGTATGACATAGGGTATTACAACACATTTTCAGTTAATAAAGCCGCAATAGCTGAAAGAGTACAGAGAACTATAAAAGAAAGAATGCATAGGTATTTCACGAAGATGAATACATTTAAATATATAGATATACTACAGGACTTGGCTTACTCTTATAATCGGTCTCATCATAGAACACTTAAGAATACCCCTATAGAGATGGTGAAGATAAAACCGTTTGTACCTATCAACCCAAATGGAAAAATAAAAGATAACACAGGCATTAAAGTAGGAGACTATGTAAGAGTATCCAGGACTGACGAAAATTTCAGAAAAGGGTATGAAGCAGGATGGTCGAGAGAATTTAAAGTAGATGCTATCAGAGAATTCCCTAGAGACAGGTTAAAATTATACTATCTAGAGGATTTAGACGGAGAAAAAATAAAAGGAGGCTTCTATAAACAAGAAATACAGAAAATACAATTTGATCCTAAGAATCATGAGTATAAAATAGAAAAAATAGTAGGATCTAAAGGGAAAGGTAAAAATAGACAGTATCTTGTCAAATGGGTAGGATACCCTGCAAAGTTTAACAGTTATATAAATGCTAGCGATATTAAGAAACATTGATCAGTTTACGTTGGGAACATGGAGAGTGAAGATCATTTCTATTTAACGCTGCCCTCCTCGGCTTCTATGGATCTACATCCGGAAAATAAAATATCAGACTATACTACAGAGTTATTGAACCCTATAACTTTTGATCGAGAAATGTATGAAGCAGGATTAAGTGAAATAATTCTCGATGTTGGTATAGAGAATATGCCTGTTTCATATTTGGCGTTTACGATACTTAGAAATGTTGATAATGTTAAAAATGTATTAAAAATTAAACCTAATATTGCAACCATCAAACGAGGCACCAATGAATATTTCGTTGAAAATTATGTATTAAGCCACGGTCTCTATAAGTCGGTTACCGAGGTGTTCATAGACTTAAACAAAAAATTTGAAGAAAGTGAATTATGTTAATGTTTCTTGTTAATAAATCCGTTAACGAAGATAACGTGTTAATCACATTAAAATCTCATGAGCATGTGAACCTGAAAGATATAAGTTTATTTATTTTCCGCCCTTCAGGTTGGTTTCGTAATTGTTGTTACTCACATGTATACAAAATATCGGGAAATAATATCAAACCATCTCTAAAGGATCTAATGCGTTATATACCAACGATGGAAGAGTATGTCACAAAAAATGACACCAAGACTTCATTACATTTTGTATGCTTGCCTACTAAGATGTTTCAAGATCCTGGTATGGCCTATGTTTATACAGATATTATAGATCATCAGTATGTGGGGAATACTAAAGCCTCTTTGTTAAGAGTAGTTCATTTTCCTAAAGGTAAAAGCGTTATAAGTTTTCCTAATGTTCACTACTTACCCCTGAGTAAGACCCAACTGAGTTCGATTCGTATTTATATAAGAGATGTAGAAGGTAAGCCATACCCATTCACGACTGGAACAGCAGTGTGTAAAGTACATATAAGAAGGAAGCTCCGATAAATAATAATAATAATAATGGAAAGAGAACGAGTCTTCAGGGGGTCAAGAATGCAGAGGGGGTATGGTTTAGGTGGATTTTTTGCTTCTTTGTTCAGACGAGCCATCCCTTTGTTTAAATCAGGAGGTAAATATCTTGCTAAAAAAGCAGCTAGGACGGGTATAGATACTTTCCAAGATATTATGGGAGGTGTCGAACCTCGAACAGCTGTAAAACGACGACTAGCCGATGCTTCTGATGAAATGTTAGATGATGTTAAACGAAAAATACGACGTAAGATGACAGGTCAAGGTGTAGGTCGTCGTAAAAAACCTATAAAGAGGAATAGGAAAGGACCACTAAAGAAAAAGTGTATTGATGTGTTTACCCTTTAATAATGATGATGAACGGCAATTATTTTACATAAACAGTGACAACCTGTAACTATTTTGTATATAAGAAATGTTTAAACAAATCTCGCCTCATTATACAACCGACGATTGTAACAGCAAGATGCATTTCCTCCATCCCTCCAGCCCAGACTGTTGTAAGAGTGAATTGGATCTCTTCTCTGTGAACCCTACACAGATTAGTGTAAGTGAATCCAACTTTATTAGTATTAATCCCGTTCACTCAATCACAAATACAGATGTACCTCTCGATTTCAATATTCCAGGCACTTCTGATCAATATCTTGACCCTTCGAATGTGTTTTTATATCTAAAGACCAAGTTAGTAAACGAAGACGGTTCAGATCTCACAGGAACCGAACACATAGTATCCACCGAAATAAAATTTTCCTGCTATACTGTTTTAAATACAACTTGAGTATTTTTTAAATGAAAACCACTCTAGGAGCATCAGCTTGCAAGTACCCTTATCGAAGTTATATTGAAACTTTATTAAATTATTCTCAAGATGCGAAGGAATCTCATCTACAATCATCTGGATATTACAATTTAAAAGATGTGGAGAACCACAGAACCCATGCTGGTAAATCTAAAAATAACACCTATGAATATTATGGACGTGTAAATGGTGATATATTCTCTCAGGAAAGACTTATTCTACCATCTGTGGATACACGTATCAGGTTAACTAGATCTACACCTGAATTTGCTCTTAATGTTAAAAGCGCTCTTTTAGCAACAACTGCAGCACCAAAACCTATCTTTAAATTACTGGACGCGTATCTTTATGTACGTAAAGTGAAATTATCTCCCATTAAACATATGGAAATAGAGAAATCTCTTTTGACCGATACAGCGAAATATCCAATCAAGAGAATTGAGACTAAAATTTTTAACTTTACCCAAGGGTTATCGAGCATTAATATACCTAACATAGTCAATGGGAGCTTACCTCAGAAGGTAATTATAGGAATTGTAGAACATGACGCATATTCTGGAAACTATGGAAAGTCGCCCTTTAAATTTACCCATTTCGGACTTAGAGGGGTCAGTTTACATGTGAATGGTCAACCTTACGGTCGTGATTATGAGATGATATATGAAGACTCGCATTCCCAATGCTCACGGCCTTTTTACGATTTATTTGCCAATACGGTATCATGCAGCGATAACGGTACCGGTGTTGATCTCAAGAATTATGCTGAAAACAGTAATTTATATGCATATGATCTCACTGCTGATCTTTCAGCTTGTAATGCTTATCATCTCAATATCTAAGAAAAGGAACTTAGGACTGAGTCTTAAATTTGGGAACAAATTTTGACTTCCACGATCCTGTGTGCGGGGGTATCTGGAACATCCTCAAATCATCGAGATTGATAGAACACGAAATATAATCTTGAATTATTAATGATGAATGAAGAAGAAATATTAAATGCCTTCGGAAACGAAAGAAGATTTTTAGGCGTATTCGCATGTAATGAACTCTGTTCTGTGAAATTGGATACCGACTCTGGTCTTATCTTCAACACTTCTCCCCGGGATGTTTCAAGCAATGGACATTGGATAGCTGTGTATAAGAATAAAAATAATGTTGTTTATTTCCTTGACTCTCTGCATTTAGATTTTATGTTTAGTAATCATTATGTAACATCTTTTTAAAATATAATAATGTTCAATATGTTAAAACCTTATGTTTTCCTGTACAACCTATCAGTTCTAATTTATGTGTGGTGTATACTGTATTTATTTCATTATATGTTTTTAAATAATGTTTCTTTTAATAAAATTGTAAATATATTTGATGCTAAAAATTTATATGTTAACGATTATGTAGTTTGCCTTATTTATAAAGGCTTTTAAAATAAAACTTGTTTTCTTTTCCCTCTTTTTTTGTTTTTTTTTTCAAAAGAACTATTTATACAAGAAAAATTATGACGTTGAAATCAATAGATTGAATTTTTATGTTATGAACATGAAAAGCTTTAAAAATAATTTAACATTGTAATGTAAAATTAACATTTGTGCGTTAGAGGCATTTGGAAAGTACGTATTCTATATGTTTTTGGGAGTCTTGGCGCCGGCGGACGCGCCCTGCGGGCGCGCTCACGCGTCGGATCGCGCCGGCGGGCGCGCCTGCGGGGGCGCGCACGCGCCGTTTCGCGGCGGGATGCATGGCTGGCTCGCCTGCGGGCACTCCCCACGCATCGACCGGGAGCCTGATGACGCTACCTTCTTGCTCATGAGGAAGTCTCAAACACCCTTAGTTGAGTCTACATCCTTATAAACATATTTATTTTAAACCAATATTTTGTATTATTATCAACAAATTATTTACTATCCCAGCACCGCACTGCACCGGATCCAGCACCAGTGCAGCTGAGCTGCTTTCAACTCCTACTCCTCTGAGTCAGATTCCTTCTCCATTTTCCTTTCTTTATTCTTCTTTCTCTCCTTCCTCTGTTTTGCATTCTCCTGCATTTCTCTTTAATTTTCAAAGGCGGGACTCCCCCCTTAACGGAGGACCGCTGAGGGAACGAATCTCGTCTCCGATGAGATTACGTCATCAATATAGCTCACATCCAAATTTTAGTCCAATACGTTAAGCCTAACAGGACTTTCAGGACGAATTTGACCTTGGCGATAAGGGGGCAGCACCCCCTTAGGGGTGACTACGGTCACCAAAACTTGCATGGGACCAGCAGTTCAACATATTACCATGAGAACACGAAGAGTACGACAGCAACAACTTTCACATCACCTAAATAGACATATTACAAGGTTTGAAAGCGATACGTAACTCTAACACATGTAGGATATATATCGGAGCCTCAGAACGGATGCGAAGAAGAAAACCACGGTGGAATCCAAGTCAAAGTGCGTAAAAAAACGATCCCTTACAGAGATGTTCGTTTTTCGACTCAGATTCGATTTCTTTCGGAACACTTCTTTCGATGTAATAATAATAATAATAATGGGTATGTGTTATGCGCACGCGCCGCTCTGTCTTTGTCTTTCGGTCAAACAAGACCCTTCGGTCTGTTTGACCTCCAAGTGCTCGGTCGCCCAAACGCTCGTTAGGCTTAAACTCAACCCATGGCAGATCAAGCAACAAGAGCGTAAGCGCCAAATATTCGGCGTCCACCCTCCGGGGGTGGACCACCCTCTATATACATCCCACAGACTTGAAAATTACACGGATTCGAGCTTAACATCCCATATATACATTATATTCCAAGTTTCAGACCTATATCTCTTATTACTTTGAGAAAAAAAGCTTGTAGTGTCTTAAGCTAATACTAACTTATATATATATAATATATATATAAATATATATATATAATATATATATATATATATAATATATATATATATATAATAATATATATATATATATATATTATATATATATATAGTATATATAGTATATATATATATAATATATATATATATATATATATATATTATATATAATATATAATATATATATATATATATAATATTATATATATATATATATATATATATATATATTATATATATATATATATAAATATTATATTATATATATAATATATATATATATATATACTTCGTACATATAGTAACTGAAAGAGAATTGGTGGAAATAATATGGTTTTAGATATGGGGAAACCCCCAAAAAAAAAAAAAAAAGGGGGGGGTGATCGGGTATCTTATCGATAATGATGCTTTCTTTTCCTTCTTTCCCATGAATTGGAAAGGGCTAAAAACAGAATACAAAGAGAAACCTGGAGAGTATGGAGAAAATGTTCGTAATGAAATTTTTATTTGAAAAACGGTGAATTGGAGAGAATATTGGGCGATTATGTATGTCGTGATTAGCATATTATTAAAAGAATAGAAGCTGTGAAAAAATACTGGGATATTATGCCATCTTAAATGACATTTTATTAAAATTATATATTGCA
>JABUQX010023335.1:0-2500 GCA_015478945.1 Trachelipus rathkii | reverse complement strand
AATAATATATATTATTATATATATATAATATTAATAATATTTAATATATAATAATATATATATTATAATTAATATATATAATAATAATTATTTATAATATAATATATAATATATAGTTAATATATATTATAATATAATTAAAATATATATATATATAATAATATATAATAATTAATAATTTTAAATAAATATAATTAATATATATATATAAAAACATATTAATTTATCAGATTCGTAGTATTATAATAATAATATAGATAAGTATTATATAAACCTTTGCGCACAATGGCTCTGGGCTAATGGCCGCTGCCTCTAGCTCGGCTCATTTGTCTGCACATCTCGGCCTCTCGGCTCATGCTCTGGCTTCGACTCCGGACTCCCGACTCAAAGTTCTTTCCGCAATTTATCAGATCCACCTACATCTATATCTTTTCTTGATATTCATCTCATCGAAGTCACATTGGTCCACTTCCGCTCGCTCCACTCAAATAATAGATCTCCTATCTCGACATAACTGGCTCAGATAGGCTTCCGGCTCCGACTCCGGTCTCCTCTCGCCTCCGGAAATACGTGCTCTAAAGACGTGCTCAACGGTGGCTCCGGCTGCCTCTGTATTCTCTCTCTCGGACCCTTTTCTCTCTTTCAACAGATATCCAGCACTTAAATAAACTTTTGCTGCTCTATCTTCCAGCGAAATGTGGTCGACAAATGGGATGATATATATTTTCAAATCCATGTGATCAAGTGCAAGATTGCTTATATTATATTTAGTGTTACTCAGTAGGTATTATTAATCATACCAGTTACTAACAATCCTAGATATTTTACCCCTAAAAACAAGACTTTAAATCCAGACGCTTTTAATCTTAATGAGATTAATATGTTGATAGCTTTTAAGACTAACTTTCTGTCTTAAACTGGCAGACTCCAATATATTAAATATCTGGCCATGAAAATTTCCAAGCCATACTCTATGTGCTGTCACGTATCTCTTAATGGTAAAAAATTATGTTTTAGAGCCAGGACTCCATGTTGCCGTATTCTTGGATATAAAGCTGTCAAACCAGATTCCAATTCCTATTTCTTGGTACCTTAAGTGTTTAAACCAGACTCCAAATTGCTTATTCCTAGGTAACCAAAAGCTTTTTCAAACCAGATTTCCAATTGCCTATCTCGTACCTTCTATGTGTGGGTGTGTTTTAATATCCCTTGAGTTGCTATATGTACTTTAAGGCTACCAGTAATAACTTATTGCTCAAGCCAGGACGTTTACGGATATGTGGCACTTTCTTTAACTTAAGAGTATATCACAGAAAAGAACATAAAATTCTGTTATACGCGTAATACCCCTATATTGCACTGAATAATATTCCTAGGTAATCCATATTTAAACCAGACTCAATTCGCGTAGAATAATCTCCTCGATACTCAAACGCTTTCAAACAGAGACTGAAAGTTGAGAAGTGGCTATTCTACGCTAATCATAATAGCTTTCAACCGTATGACTTCTCTGATTATTGGCTCTTTATTTTTGTGTGGCTAACTCGTATGAAAGCTTTCGGTATATCTCGACTCGTGGTTCAATTGCTGATGATTTCTGTTCACTCAAAAAGGCTTTCAAACCATACCCTAATTGCTATTCTGGATACAATAAGGTTTTAAACCAGACTCCAGATTTGCTATTCTATATTAAATCTTATCAAACCAGACTAGATTGCTATTCTGCAACAGATAAGACTTTCGATTAGCCCAGTATCTCCTTCGCACATGTGCCTCGGACCTCTTATCGACTTATCTCAACATCCCGATCGCTGGTACCAACACACGCTTTAAACTGACCCTACATTAGCCTTTCTCTGGTCACCCATTGATAGGGTGTCCCCTTATAACCAGACTCCAATTCTTCTGGTACCGACGAAAGCTTTCACAACCAGACTCGCACATTGCTTTCTGGCACTCCAGACACGCTTTCAAACCAGACTTTACACTTGCCCTCATTCTGGAACGAACAAGCCTTTTTCACAACCAGACTCCTCAATTTAGCCCTAATTCTTGAGTAACCATAAGCGGTTTTAACACCAAACTCGAATTTGCTTATTCTTGGCCCCAGGAAGCTTTCAAACCAGACTGTCAATTGGCTATTCTGGTTCCAAAAGCTTTCAACCAGACCCTAATGTTATTCTTCTGTACTTCAATAAGAGGTTATAATAACCCCCCTTACAAAAACTTCCAATTACTATTCGTGTATCCACAAAACTCTTTCAAGCCAGACTCCATTGCTTCATTCTCTGCGTGCCAGAAACTCTTTCAAACCAGTCAATTCCATCATATTTAATTCCACCATCTACGACTTAAAATTAACATAAAAATGTCAAAGATATAGGAAAAAATTATGCAAAAGCCATAATTAAACCTTTGAATACCTCTTAAGTAGATTACAAAAATGATGTATTACAAAAGAAAAAGTATCGAGAATCCTCACGAATTTGGAGAATTCTCC
>JABUQX010023334.1:42500-74635 GCA_015478945.1 Trachelipus rathkii | reverse complement strand
CAAACACTCGGTTCCGGTTCGTTGGGTGCAGCCGTTTCGGGATCGGTGAAACGCTTTCGCGTTTTCAGATATAACTTCAGCGTATATATATATATAGTAACATATAGCCAGCGCAGCATAGTAGCCAACAGCCAACCTTGCCAGCATTTGCCAGCAACGCTTATACATATATATATATATATCGTAACATGTAGCAGCAGCAACAGCAGCTGCGCTGCTGCTAACAACAGCCAGCAGCCAGCTTAGCATACATGCTGCTGCTGCTAACTGTAGCTATATATACCAACCTACCGCCTTACTATATAACAACAACTGCTCAACATACATATAGTATGTATATATATATATATATATATATATATATTTATATGCTATAACTTATACAACAACAACCAGCATATATATATATATATATATATATATATCTTCTTTCTATATATATATATAACTGCTGCTGCTTCCAACCAACATAACCAACCTTATATGCTGCTAACCAACAACAACAATAATAATATATATATATAATATAATATTAATTAATAATAATAATGTAATAAATAATAATAATAATAATAATAATAATAATAATAATAATAATAATAATAATAATAATAATAATAATAATAATAATAATAATAATAATAATAGATAAGTAATAATAATAACGATAACAATAACAATAACAATAACAATAACGACAAAAATAAAATAATAAAAATGAAAGAACTTAGAAAAAAAATTAAATTCCTATTAAATAATAATAATAATAATAATAATAATAATAATAATAATAATAATAATAATAATAATAATAATAATAATAATAATAATAATAATAATAATAATAATAATAATAATAATAACTAATAATAATAATAATAATAATAATAATAATAATAATAATAATAATAATAATAATAATAATAATAACTAATAATAATAATAATAATAATAATAATAATAATAATAATAATAATAATAATAATAATAATAATAATAACTTAATAATAATAAATAGAAAGACCAAACAACGGTATAACGCAATAAAACAGTTTATTCAACTTTTAGAACCTGCTTGATTCATCATCAACTATGAAAACTTGTTGGAGATTTAAAAACAAACTGAGACTTCAAGGGGAAGATGGTTGAGGGGGAGGGGACGGGGATACTGAAATGTATATGTAATATGTATATATATATATGCAATATGCTATATGTAACCAACAACCTTTAGCCCTGCTATATACGCTAACGCTTATGCCAGCAGCAACGCAGCAGCATGTAACAGCATAACAACAACCAGCAGCGCTAACCAGCAGCCCAGCCAACAGCAGCAGCAGCCCATGCGCGCTGCTGCCATGCTGACCGCTGCTATTGCTGTAGCTGCGTAGCCTGCGTAACAACCAGTAGCCAGCTGCGCCAACAATACCCAGCCAATAGCCACCAGCCAGCATAGCTGTATATGTAACAGCTGCTCAACATGCACCTTCCTTCCTTCCGCTATATACTACTATACTGCTGCTGCTCTTATATATATATATCTTATATATATAAAATATGCTGCTATATACTGTAACATATATATATATATATATATATAAGTTAACAATAATAATAACAACAAGCAACGATCGCTACGAGATGATTGAACGCGAGCGTTCAAAGCTTTGCCTGAGAAAGGGATACCTCACGTGTTGCGCTTTTGCTCACTAAACTCTCGGCACATATGTGCGTAAATATTACTAATACTAAAGAGATTACTAGATATGAATTTAACCTCAGTACACTATTTCATTCGTTCTCTTCTATCCAATCACCAAATTTCAGCTTCTACGTCCATTTCCAAGGTTTTAGGGTTCAGCACCCTCAATGGGAACCCTTTAACGCACATATATATATATATATGCTATATATACTGCTAACTGCTCTTAACCTATGCTGCTATATATAATAGCAACATATATATATAGCTATATATGCTTAACCAGCCGACTATCATGCTGCTATATTCTGCTATATATATATAACAACCTTATATAATGCCTGCGTTGCCGTTAATGAAAACAACTTACTCGGGCGCAGAGCGAGTAAGTTGTTACACGGCAACGCTCGTGCACTTTTGAATGTTTTTATAATAATAATAATAATAATAATAATAATAATAATAATAATAATAATAATAATAATAATAATAATAATAATAATAATAATAATAATAATAATAATAATAATAATAATAATAATAACACATATTGGTTATAAATTCTTAATTTTTCTATTTTTGTGAGAAAGCTCAAAATTTAATTAGTGTATATGTTTTTTTGTATATGTAAAGTGAAACCAAAGATCGAAAACTAAGGGGACAAAACTGACATGTTTAAAATTACTAGAATATAGATTAGTACATAAAAGTGTTTATTAAAGATAATTTAATATGTTTAAGAAACAGATTTAGAGTAACGATGGAGAAAAGAGGAATTATGTGATGGTAATTGGGGTGGAGTGGGAGGTGTTCAACTTGGGATTTAATTGTTTAGCAGAGGAAAGATTTTAGATTTTGCCATCAACATCAATAGTTGTCGATCTTATAGAATGTCAAAGTCCAAAAGTCGGAAAGTATGATTATGTACATGGGTGACAATGAAGAGGGTTTAGAAGATAAGGAAGAAGGTTCTGTGAGAAAAAGGAACGTGTCCATATGTTTATGGATACTTAATTTTAGTTAGTAAGTTTAGTTTCTATGAAGTAAGTTTGGAGTTTGGGAAAAGGTGTTAAAAAAAAAGTTGAAGTAGGTCATAATTCATAGAGGGTAGGGGCGTGTATGTATATGTAGCAGCAATACATAACCCAACCTGTATATATATATAGCAGCAACAGCGCCATAGCAACCAACATATACTGCTGCTCCCTGCTATCGCTGCTAGCATATGCCTGCTACTTATGCTATACTATATATGGGATCATGTTGATTATCAGCTTCCACCTTCATATACGAATTCGAATATAATTCATAAAATTGAAGTGAAAATGCTTAAAATCAAATTGAAGCTTTAATATATTAAATCGGCTTCACACCTCTAAAAATATTAAAAACATAACCTTTACCAATATATATATATAATGTATTTTACTTTTATATTCATTATTTATTTCACTCTGGTTAGTTTAAAAAGAAAAAAAAAAACAGCTGCAATTTCTGAACATAAACGTACTAAAATGTTGCTAGAGACATGCATAAATCGTTCCAGCATATACTCCATCAGTTTTGCATACTTTTTCAAACATATATTTACTATTATATGACACTAACAATGAATTTAAGTGTTGAATGCTTCAAAAATATATAGGACCTGTTTTGTTATATCCCGTCCAGTTTTTTTTTTTTTTTTTTTTATTTAGCAATATATGATACCAACAATGAATTTAAGTGTTAACGGACATGATTCAAAAGTTCAGAAATATTTTAAATAATTATTTGTAATCACTTTTATATTAAATATTTTTTTAAACGAAAATATTTTTATATATACCGTATATATACCGTATATATATATGCATATATATAATGCTCTGTAATATATATATATATAACATATATATAACATGTAACTATATATATATATGCTATGCTACTATATCTTACTGCTGTACTCCATAGCCGCTGCTTATAACAGCATATCTTCTATTCATATATATATATATATTACATGCATATTACAGTTCTTTTATAATTTAAAACGAACCGCTAGAGTGAGGGCTTCCGCATAGGTGTATCAGGTCGGTCCTGACCTCTAGGAGGACGACGAGTTCTCCCCCCTCTAATCGGCTCGAGCTAATGAAAGATAGTATGCTTCCATGGAATAACCTCAACTTGCCTCGCGTTAATTGACTAAATAAATTACTTAAAAACTGAATAGATTATTAGTAATTGTATTATTATTATTATTATTATTATTATTATTATTATTATTATTATTATTATTATTATTATTATTATTATTATTATTATTATTATTATTATTATTATTATTAATATATTATTTTAAATGTTTGGTGTAAATTCATGTGCAAAAAAATTTCGTACAACAAGGTGGTGGAAGCAAATAATGCATACTTGCAAAAATTCTGTCACAAAAATCAAGCCTTACACAATCTATTTAGACTATGTTCTATAAAGGGTGTATTGAAAGGTGTTAAATTTAATTGAAACGTACGTATCAGTTTGGTCAATTCTTCTTCTTCTTTTTATTTTTACAAAAAAAAGTAAAAACTAAATTTCTCAAAATAGTAGTCCATTATTTTAACTTTCGTTGTGTGATTTACAAAAAAAAATTGCTTCAATAACTAACTAATTAGAAAAAAAGTTCAATCTTTAACGCTATGAGCGTGGGTGTTGTGTTCGATTTAGTAGGTTTTAAAACAAAATCGGCTTAAGCGCGCGGACTGGATGATCGGCGGGGGCTTTATATGGCATATATACTGTAATATAGCCAACGCGCATATAACAACAATAACAACAATATATATTCTTCAACAGCAACCAATAATCAGCAGCAGCATACCAACTCCAGCCTTCCAATATGTATGTATAATTTATATAACTAACATGTATATATATATATATATATATATGTAACCAGTTACCGCAATATATATATATATAACAACATAGCAACAGCCAGCCAGCCTTTATCGCTGCTCTTATATATATTGCTGCTTAATATAACCAACAATATATATGTATATGTATATGTAAAAATATAACAACAACAGCAGCAATACTTCGCTGCCTGTAACAGCAACGTAATAACCAGCCGCTATGCCACCTTCTATATATATGCTAACCTATTAGCATAACAATATATATATAACAATATATATTTTTTCAGATAGTGTTTATATATTATAATATATATATATAACTGTAATATGTATGTATATATAATAATAATATCATAACAACAATATATAATAATATATATATGTATGTATATATAAATACGATTTATATATGAAATATGTAATAATACAGCCAGCCAGCATAACCAACTATAGCCAGCAACCAACCATATGCTCAACCCGCCAGCAATAACCAACCACAGCGCAGCCAACCTTCTGCTATATCTTCTTATATATATATAGCCAACAACCAACAATAGCTATATAACTGTATATGTAACTCGCGCTCAACATACCCCTGCTGTAATAATAGCAATATGTAGCCTTAATATGTAACCAATAATAGCTCTAACCAACAACAGCAGCCAACCAATGTATAACAACATAATATATATGTGTATATGTAGAACTATATATATATATAACTACTGCTTATATATATGCTTATATATATAGTTGGAAAATAATATAATAAAAAGAGCGTGCAATATTGTGTGAATCTGTTTCACTCGTGAAAGTTTAAAAATGAAATATTACTCATGTGACATTTTCAGTGGAACCAAAAACCCATGTTCGCAAATTGAAGTTTGAAAATGCAAACACAAAAACACACACATATACATAAACACACATTTACACACAATACTTTTCTTGCTATCTATCTATCTATCTATCTATCTATCTATCTATCTATCTATCTATCTATCTATCATATCTATCATATCTATGTTCATATCTTTTCATATCTATCTATCTATCTATCTATCTATCTATCTATCTATCTATCTATCTATCTATCTATCTATCTATCTATCTACCTCTCTCTCTCTCTCTCTCTCTCTCTCTCTCTCTCTCTCTCTCTCTCTCTCTCTCTCTCTCTCTCTCTCTCTCTCTCTCTCTCTCTCTCTCTCTCTCTCTCTCTCTCTCTCTCTCTATCTCTCTATCTATCTATCTCTCCCCCTTCACATACGCTTGTTTTAAAGGTGAGGTCGATGAATGCAGAAAAAGAGGAAGAAGATGATAAAACACACATGAAATTGACCTTTTTTAAGTCTTTATTTGACCTCTTCATATTTTTTTTACTTCAATTTTTTAATTTATTTTTTAGATGAGTTTGCTTTAAATGCAAAAATACATTCATATATATCATATATATATATAACCAACAACCCAGCCATATGCTCCAGCGCTTTGCTGCTCAGCAGCCAGCAACAGCAGCAACAGCAGCAGCCCGCTCGCTGCTGCGCTCTTGCTGCTGCTATATGCCCGCTCTTCTTCCTAGTAGCAACCAGCTTGCATATGTAATATGTAACAACAGCGCTAACAATATCATACTGTATATATATAACTAACATATATATCGCGCTGCTGTGTATATACTGCTGTATGTATATGCCAGCATAATATATGCTGCTCAACTCTTTGCTGTAATGTTGCATGTATGTACATCGTACGTATTTTAATATTTTATGTACATGTATAAACTTCTAACTCACTCATATACATATACATATACATATACATATACATATACATATATATATATAACTAATATATATAAATATATATCTTTATAGTTTCTTATACTATATATATATATATATATATGCTGCTGCATATGCATATACTGCTTCTCCTGTAATATATATATTCTTTCCTCTGATTTTAATTTCTTGACGGGATGAAATCATAGAGCATGAACTCAGGAGATTTTAAGAACTTTCTAGCACAAGTCTTAATACTGCTAGTTTCTTCCTATCTTAATACTATTAGGCTGATCCTAGTCTTAATTTTACTATTCTCTTCTAGTCTTAATACAGCTTAATTCTTTCTACTCTTGACACGGTTAGGCTCTTCCAATCTTAATTCTACAAGACTCTTCTAATCTTAATAAAGATTGATTTTTATAGTCTTGAATATGTTGGTCTCTTCCTAGTCTTAATTCCACTAGATCAGGTGTGGTAACCTTTAGCTGCTTGTTCCTTGTTCTTCACAGACAGTTCAGATGCGCCATACAACTCATAATAGACATAATTAATATTTTTATAACCTTAGTAACAACAACAATAACAACTGCATATAACAACAACAACATAACAACAACAACAACAACAACATAGTATATATATATATATATATGCCTTATGTAACATAACAACAACAACTTGTATATATATAACTTTAGTAATTGATATATATATTTCATAGAAAAAAATAGCAATATAAAGAAGACAGGTACAAAAATTACACAAGTAAATGCTGTTTTTAGAATTGCTGATTTAAAAATATATCACTAATTCCTGTACTCACCTATGAAAACGAAAAAATCAATTGATTAAAAATATAAGAGTCACTATCAATTTGAACACAAAATTTCAACTGATGATCATTAACGTGTGTTTTACAGAAATTTAAAACCATGGTTTCAAACTATGGTTTTGGTGAGAATATATTGAATATGGAGTCGACAGCCAAAAAAATGCATAGAGATGTTACGATATTTGTTACATACTTCCTTATATCTTTCCAGATTTAACAAATTTCTGGAAATAAAAGAATTTTTAGTTTTCATTAAATAAATTCGCAAGAAATAGGCTGACGACGTAGCCCAGTTAAAATAAAAATCTCCCAAAAAGTAGCCTGTAGCAATGCGCCACTTCAAAAAGTAGCCCGTATCAATGCGCCACGTTTGGCGCATGCGTCTCGGGTTGGCCACCCCTGCACTAGACTCTTTTAGTCTTAATGTAGCATGATTCTTCCTTGTCCTGACACTGGTAGGATCTTCCTTGTCTAAATTCTACTAAGCTCTTCTATTCTTAATACAGCTGGATTCTTTCTGTTTTGACATTGTTAGGGTCTTCCTGGACTTAACTCTACTAGGCTCTTCTAGTCTTAATAAAGTTGATTTTTATTTGGCATGAATTCTTGGCTCTTTCGGAGATATTCTTGACTCCCATTTGATTTGTCCAATTTCTTAACAAACGGAAGGCAATTTTCTAGAAGTAGGAATTTTTCTTCCATCCATTAAGGTTGCTCTTTTTCGGTCTTGTGATTCTTGACTTTTTATTCTTCAGTTTGTGTCGTTACAAACTCATAAGCCTTATCGTTTTTCAAATTTGCAGGTTTTGGTTTCAATATTTTTATCTTCGAAATATATTGGTAATGTACAATGTAAAATAATGTTTCATTGAAATATAATTATAAAAAAATTACAAAATTGAGAGGGTACATTTTTATCTTTGTTGACGTCACTCCTTGAAATTGATCATGAACCAAACATGATTGTTTATATATATATATATATATATATATATATATGCTATATATATATATATATACTATATACTCTTTCATATATGTATATATATATATATAACAACTTAGCCAACGCTGCTACTTCTGCTGCCTTGCTGCTGCTGTATGCTGCTGTAAACAACAACCAGCCTTAGTAGTATGCAACATGCATGTAACCCAGCAACAGCAACATATATGCTGTATGCTGCTGCTGTCCCAGCCACCTGCTGCTAACAACTGCTGCTACTTGCTATATATATTCAACTAACAACTCCCAACCTTATATATGCTATAATATATAACTGCTATAACTATATATATATATGGCCGGCCTCTAGAGCCACAATCCATATCTCAAAAACTGCAGCAACTACCGGAAGAATACATTATATGCTGGAATCCTGGCCGAAGGCCACACCGAGGAAACTATTGAGAAAAAAAACATATCTCGAAAACACAAAAACTACAGGGAAATGAAATATATTTTTGGAATCCTTGTAAAATTTTGGTTGGAAAATGTAAAAAAAAAAAAAATTAAACTTGTAAAAATTGGCTATTTTTTTGTGGGGGTTGCTGGGACATGAGTATATATATATATACGCTATAATAACCAGCGCTCCATATTAATAGTATACCTTAACATAGCAACCTTAGTATATATGCTCGCTGCTCCAGCACCAACATACTTAACTATGCTGCTCTTAGCAACCCAACCTTATATGCCTGCTCTTGCTGCTCTATGCTGCTTGCTTATATATATATATTGGAAGATATATATATATATATATATATATATATAACTATATATACTAACTATATATAACATATATACTATATATATATATATATATATATATATATATATATATATGAAACCATTCAAAAAGTATGTAAAAAAAATTTGGGGGCTCGAGCCGACGGGAACACAGAGGACGTTTTCCATACCCCTTAGGGAGGGCCGGAGGAGTCCCCACACACAAATACCAAAGAGCAGGGGTTCCGGAGACCCTCCCGGAGGGCGAGTAATCTGTGGTTTGGAGGCCGAGGCCTCCTGCCTCCAGTGCTGATACCCAGGAGGCCCATTAACAGTAAAAAGCAAAATTTAATAGAAAGTCTATTTATTTTAACGAGTTACCAATAAGGTCTCTAAATAGGCTCTCTAATCATATTACTATAATTATTAACAATATTTTTATTTTTATTTTTTTACATTTTCCTATCAAAAACACGGAAGTTCCAAAAATGTATTCCTTTCGCTGGGCTATTGTAGTTTTTGAAATATAATTTTTTATTTTTTTTATTTTTTTTTACATTTCCGCACTAAAAGTGGACCAGCATTCCAGCAATGTATTCCTTTCCTGGTAGCTGTTGTAGTTTTGAGATATGGATTATGAAATAATGGTGACCTATATATATATATATATATATATATATATATAACATGTACTGCTGCTCTTATATATAACCAATAACATATATATATATATATATATATATATACTCTATATATATATATATATATCACCTTATATATATATATACTTATATATATATATATATATATATATATACTATATACTATATATAAACTATAACACTAAAAATCTAATTAATAGCCTTTATAGGCTTAGGTCTGTGACAGTAAAATGTAAACAAACCTCAAAACTGAAGAATGTTCATTTGATTTTTCATCGAAAATGAACTCAAGAACGTTCTTCGAGGTCGAAGACACGCTTGCCAAGTAAAACGCCCAAGTTTAATAAAGTTGATTCTTCTTAATCTTGACGATGCTAGGCTCTTTCTGGATTTAATACTACTTGGTTCTTCCTTATTATTTCCCTTACCATATCCTTTCTCAAGTTCTAATAACTATAATTATGATTTCTAAGTCTTATATTATTTAATCTTTGATATTTGTTTGATATTTCTTAAATATTTAAATATTTAATTATGCATATTTCAAATCCGTTTCCCTTGCACACAGTATTACACTGTAATCACTGCACCCTCCAACTTCTATAACTGTTCACTTCTTTGCACATCTTAATATCATTCGCTTCAATGTCTTGCAGGATATGTAAGCTGGAAAAAGGTTGCCTGAATTTGGTTGTAGTTCAAACTCATATATTTATATTTAGGTATTTATATTGTAAATAACATTATGCATATAAACCCATATTAAGTTGCAATCTCTGTCAAAATATTATATATATATTTTGCAACCTTCTCCTACCACCATTCTTGCAATTTGCACACTTATGCTATCATATACTTATATATATATAACTTCTTTGAGGTACGCGGTTTTCGATGAGTATTCACTAAATAAGTAAAACAATAGAAAAGTTTAAAATGAATAAAGAATATAGGAGAAAAGAAAGAAAAAGAGGAGACAAGTAAGAAAGAAAGAAAGAAAGAAAAAATGAAAATAGAATAAAAGAAAATGGGAAGAAGGAAAAAAGAAAGAAAGAAAGAAACAAACAAACAAACAAACAAAAGATTAAAAATAAAGTACGCGTAAAAAGATCAATATGCTTATGAAAATGAGGAAAACAACACATGAAAACAAACCTAAGAAAACTCTTCTTATTTAATCAGCATATTAAACCGAAGAGTCTAATAAAGGGACGACATAAAAATGAGTCTTGCTGAGAATACACCAACACATACACACACACACACACACATAAACACCTACACACAAATACACACACACATAAACACCTACACACACACATATACATTTACATTTACAAGAGATAATAAGCTTCTTAATACACTATGTATTGTTTGTTATTTCGAGCCACGAATACTTGATTACCCAGAGGAATTTTCATGATTACTTAGATTATTTTTAACAGACGTAAAAGCAGACTTGTCATATATATATATATATATATATATATATATATATATCTTGTTCTCATTTATCAGGTAATGTTTACCAAAATTTGGTGCAGCCTGCTGCTGCTGCTGCTGCTGCTAACTATAGTAATGAATGGACCCTAAAATCACTACGTTCCACACAGTCCCATCCTTTTTATGTTTATTTTTCTGACCCCAGATTTACCAGCCATGCTCATTCTTATATATTTTACACTAGTACTGTCTAGAACACTCTTTTCATCTCTATTTTCTTTTTCTTTCGACTTGCTTGGTTTCAAATGTAGTGAATCAGTCACTATATACAAGACGCCCTTGGACTCAACCAGCTTCTGACATGCCGCCTCCCAACTCTAGTAGAATTATTGCGAACCTGTTGACTTATACCCCGGAGGAGATGTAATGTATATGCAATGGAAAATGTAAGATATTAGAGATTATGCATAATTACAGGAATTCGTAACAATTATTTAATATCAAGGTTAAAAGCGGGGCATTGTTTGTCTGCAAACATTAAAGACTCAAATATTTTGCATACAGAAATGTATCTACTGGAAGTTTTTCCCCTACCCGCAATACCAGTGAATGGGATTATGAATAATTACCGATTTATTACAATTGCAATAATTTATATATATACATATATATATGCATACATAATGCTGCTGAGCTTAGCTATCCATGCTGTAGCATATTGCTGTATGTATGTATAGTAACCAGCAGCAGCTAGCCTCCAGCAGTGCCTTCCCAGCTGCTGCTGCTGGCAGTATGGATGCCAGCAATGTGTAGCCAGCCTGCCAGCAGCTGCCCAGCCAGCAGCTGCAGCTGCAGGTTGTTCTTTGAGTGGCAGCAGGTGGTAGCACCGAGCAGCAGCAACTGCCTGCTGGCCATGCGCCTTGCTGTATGGCTGCTTTGACGGCCGTTACATAGCAGCAGCAGCAACCGTGTAGCAGCAATAGCCAGCAACAACCTTCTTAACAATAGCTGTAGCAACCTTCTTATGCTGTATGTAGTAACCAACCAACCAGCAAATATCATATATATACTGCTGACAATCTATATAATGTATAATATAGCAGCTATGTATATGCTTCCAACTTTGCTAACGCTAATATATGTATAACAGCCAGCATAGCCAACATGCTGCTCTTAACTGCTGCTGTAACATGCTCTTCTTTACCTTAACCTTATATACTGGCGCTTAACAACTGTAATAACAATAACTTAGCCATGCTGCTTTACTCTTCTTATATATAACCAGCTTAGCAACAGCTTCTTGTAATAACACTCTATCATATCTTCTTATATATATATATATATATATATACCGTCAGCATCATCATCATCATCACCCACCTTCTTTCACCATGTAAGGTGCGTTGCATGCACTGGAAACAGAAAAGTAGTAAGAAAAAATATTACGCAATTCGAAGAAAGCCGGTCTAGAGGAAGCTCCCCCTCCTGAATAAGGAGGATTTATGCCCGTGGGGACATGATTTTATTAAAAAAAAATTCTTCAGCTTGCCAGCATTTTGAAGTATCTTGGTGAACTATCCCAAATTGATCGACAGGTTAAATGGTCGACACGAGATCAAAAATTTCCTGTACAATCCCTCCGCAGGCGTTAGGATAGGTTGGGTTAGGATTAGGTTAAATTAGGTTAAGGATTAGGTTAGGTTAGGTTAGGTTATGTTAAGTTAAGTTAAGTTAAGTGTTAGGTTAAGTTTGTTAGGTTAGGTTAGGTTAGGTTGGGGTTAAGGACTAGATTTAAGACACTTTGAATTCGTTAGAGAAGCCGAAATAAAACCAGATTTTTTTACAAATGATCGACCATTTTACTTGTCGTCATTTTCCAAATGATCGACGACCATATATATATATATATATATATATGTATATATATATATATATATATATATATATAGCAACCAATAATATACTGCTCTGACAATGTCGACCATAATATAGCAACAACAGCATAACAGCTCTAGTATATATGCTGCTCAAATATATATGTGATGTATAGTAGCAACAACTGCTCATATCATATCTTCTTTAGCAGCAGCAACCAGCAGCCCGCCAGCGTAAGCAGCACCACCAGCGGCAGGCCGAAGCAGCTCACCAAGCGGCGCGCCAGCCCCTCTTTCGAGCCGGCCAGCAGCGCCAGCAGCACCAGCAGTCTTTGGCACCAACCATATATGCTGCTCAGTGCGTAGCAACAACCAGCATATCAGCAGCAATAATACTCTTCAGCTCAACCTTTCAAATACTTCCTTCTTCTTTCAATATATCACTATTATATAATATGTAGCTGTATAGCAGCAATATGTAATATATACATGACGTAACCAGCAATAGTAATAACCATATGTATAGCAACATAACCTGCTAACAATAACCTTAACCTTAACCAGTAATATATATATATATATATATATACATATATATATCTTCGCGCTATATATATATATAATAACAACATAATATATACTTATAGGGTGATTCTGTTGATGGCACGACAGTTGACATATTCGCGCGGTATATGAAAAGTGTCTAATGTATGAACCAATATATGAAACCCCGTTGGAAATCTTAAAAAAAGAAAAATAATAATAATAATTAAAATCAAAATGAAATAATGGAACGCTAAATTTTGTTGCCGCAACGAATATGACTCGCTAAATCTTCTATTGTTTCTTATGGCCATTCTCTTAATATTATAATATAAAGGATTAGTGAAAAACCCTAAGCTTTCGTATTATAATTTTCACTTTGTATTAAATTTGAATAATTTAAAGATAAATCATTAAATTTTAACGTTGCCAACTACTCATTTACCCTTTAATTAGACCCCCAAAAAGTAGAGCTGTTCTTTAATTTGATCCACGTGCCTTGTTATATAGTATTAGCCAGTAGCCAGCACGCTAGCAGCAGCCTTCTGCAACGCTGCAACAGCACATGTAATATATATATTTAACAGCAACCAGCCTTAACCAGCCTTAACCAGTAACAACAACATAACAGTAACAACCAGCAACAACAACCCAGCCTGTATATATATACTATATATATATACAACAACTATACGTAACCAATACATATATACGCTAACAACAACAATAACCTTATATATAACCTTAACAGCAACAACGCCAGCCATACAGCACACTGCTGTAACAACCCAGCAGCAGCCAGCCAATATAACACTGTAGCAACCTTAGTAACATATATATATATGCTCGCCGCCAACAACTACCAACTGCTGCTGCCAACCAACTATATATATATATATATGTTTGATTAGGAATATACGCTTATTACTTTTCTTACAATAGTAAGAACAACTAATTATTTATTAAAGATTTATTTTATTAAAATAGTGTTATTTTGATTTTTATCAAATAGAAAATGTCGTTCAGATCTATGCAATTGATAATGGAAAAAGCCAGTCATACATAGTGACCAAGATCCGTAACAATAGCAACATATATGTATATATATGCTAACAACAGCCCGCTGCTATGCGCGCTCAACACCAGCCAGCCTTAGCAACCTTCTTATATATATGCTGTAGTAGCAGCAACCAGCTAACCAGCTATATAGCTGCCAACTATTCGCCAGCCAACGCGCTCGCTGCTGCCATGTATGCTAGCTATGCTGCTGTATAACAATAATAACTCAACGCTCAACAACATAACATATGTATATATACGCTATATACTTATATATAACAATATATATGGCTTTTATACCAACAACAACCAGCATATACTATCGCATAACAGCAATAACCAGCAACAACCAACAGCACAGCAGCGCCCTTGCCCCTCGCCTATGAACTATTTGCGGCTTCTTGTGTTCGTGTATATATATATATATATATATATATATATATGTACAACTTTGAAGATTAAATCTATCTTGCATTTTAAACTTGAACAAAACTAATGTATTACAATTATCTTTTTTATCATTTCCATTAGAAATTGAACTTATTTACAGAACAAATATTTACTTGAGTATAAAATATTTACTTTGTGGTTTACAATATATTAAAGAAATTTTATCAAACATTTATTAAATAATTCATGTTGATATAACATTTGTTATAAAAGTCAATAGAAAATAGAGAATTATATAAACATTAAATTCATAAATTATATAATTTGATTATTAAATGATTAAAACAACAAATAAATTTAAAATATTTATGAATTAATGAAAGTATTGCATGATTCTTTGATAATACAACGGTTGCTAAGTCGAGAGTTTTTGAAGGTCATATCGAGTGGTCTTGGAAGTCAAATTGAGGGTTTATGAATGTCATTTCAAGAGGTTATGAAAGTCGATTTGAAAGGTTTTTTAACGTTAAATCAATAGTTCTTGATGGTCAAATCAAGTGGTTTTGAAAGTCAGATTGAGAGATTCTGATAGTCAAATTAAAAGTTGTTTAAAGTCAAATCGAGAATTCTTGAAAGTCAAATCGAGTGAGTTCTTTGAGTCAAGTCAATTCTTTATGAAATTTAGTCGATTAGTACTGAAAATCAAATCATGTTAATGAAGTTATAATGAGCATTATATGTTGGACGAAAGGTTTTCTAATCTTTTGATCTAAGATTGAATGGTTGAGAGATTTTATTGGTTGGAAGGGATTTCTGAATGGAAGATACACTTATTGGATTGGAAGGGATTTTGAATTCTTAGTCCGCATGTTCATCGACTTTCTCTTCTCCGTTAGTTTAGTTTGTGGATACAAATCGATAACACTCCAGAGAAAAGTGATTATTTCAATTCAGAAGTCTTTTTTTTTTTTTTTTTTTTTTTTTTTTATTAGAGAAATGGATTTTATCATATGTAGACAATTTTTTTATTACAATGAATGGGATACACTTTATTGTTGGAAAACAATAATTATTTTTTGTCGGTCATCTTTTTCTTAGTCCGCAGTTCATCGACTTTCTTAAAACGAAATCTGTTCTTATACATGCTCGGAAATGTCTTTCTCTGTGACTCTACGGTAAATTATGGAAATGAATATATTTACTATCGGCAAATCTGGTCGGTATGTCACATCTAGTTCTTCAGTTTTCATATGGAATCTCCCTTGTGGTATCCTGTGATGAAGGATGGTTAGTAACTTGGTGTGTTAGCTCATATATTGTTGAGCGATGTCTCAGAGAAGCGATCTTTGTAAATATACGTTACATATCTACCAGTGTATATAACATTTAGCTTCTAAAAGTAATCTATTAATAATACTTATTATTATTATTTTTTTAGAATTCGACAAGGCATTAGATGAAATAATTGAAAAATCAACCGAATTCAAGGAATTAACTAGTTATGTCGTAAGGCGAGAGGATTTTTGTTCTACTAGTCGTCTTAAATTTTTTTCTAAGATGCGGCTTTACACAATTACAGGCTTTCTCATCCATGTCAGAGTGTATGAGAGCTTTATATTTTTGTTTTAAAAAGTAATAAAGATTAGATCTTAGAAGATCGCTGAAGGAGGATTTTATTGAAGAATTAATTAATTTAAGTAAAATTGTTTATTTATAAATTTATGGTACATATGCTAAGGCAGTTCAAAAAGAAATTATTTTAAAATTTAGGAAGGAAAGGACTTATAATATTTTTTTTTAAATAAAAATTGTTTTTAATAAAAATTATATTACATACGTTCAGGCAGCTCATAGTTAAAAAGAGGAAATATTTTTAATATCGTTTAATTTGAAACTGAAAATTATTCATTTTTTTCCGGTTTTAAAAAAACAATAAAAAAAATTTTTATTAAATTATTATACGTAAATGGGTAACTAGGCAGTTCATCTATGTAGACAGATAAAGGTAAACAATTTTTAGGTAAAGAAAGTGAATTATTCTTTGTTCTGTATTTCTTAAAAAATTTTTGTCTTTAATTTACTCTAAAGATATACATTATAATTTCTAAATTTTAAGTTATAAAGATGTCGATAACAATAGGTTCTCAATTTCGTGAGATTATTTTTAAGATGGTATGTCAATATTTTTAAGAAATAATGATTTTCAATATTTTTTTTTATATGGTAAATTATATTTCATTTTCTGTACCCGGAGCTCGGTAGTTCTTCTTTTTGGATGTCTCTTGGTATATGCCGTAGTCGTGTAAGTCATTGGTAGCTCTTGATATCAATCCTCCTTTTATAATGGTCCGGAGCCGTGCAGCCGGCGAGCCGGAAGTCGGAGCACGAGCAAGTTATCACAAAAAATGCTGGAGAGCGGAGCGGAGCCTCAGAGGGCGGGTAATTTAAAATGCCTGGAGCCGGAAGGCCGGAGCCTGGAGTCGGAGCCCGGGTAATTTTTAAATGATGGAGCCGGAGCCGAAGTCCCGGAGCCGGAAAAAATTTTGCCGGCTCCGCAGCCCTGTATAATGTATTGTATATGGCTAGGTTAGTTGTCAAAATCTAGTAACTTACTTACAATAACATGTTTGCATGTTTTATCTCTTGGTTATTACGCCAAAAGTCTAACCTATACATAGTGTACAGAAGAAGCGATTGCGCGACCCTGCCTATCACTTATTTTGATGACCTGAAAGAAAGAAGAAGATTCAGATATAACACTTTGCAATGTTACTGATCAGCTACACAATATTTAGACTTAATCTCGAATTTTCCATTAAATCGACAATTTCGCTATTTACCAAAAATATTAATTTAGTTAATCCACTAATCAGTTTTGTTAATCATAATTTTCCTATTACTGTCACTCTGGGTCAGAATCATTGTTGAAGAATGTTGCTAGATTTTTTCAACATAGGACTGCTGACCATCGTTTTTCTCAAAGATCTCGCATTCTGAAACGCTTTCTTCTGATCAGTTTTCTGGAGAAACGATTTGATAAGAATATTATTCTGGCTTTGACTCTAAGTAATCAGTTTTTTTGTATTTCTTTGCACTTTCAATTTCTTGGAGTGTTTCTTTTGTTAAAATTTAATTTCAGAAGTTGTTAAAGGAACTGGGTTTTGAAGCTAACAGTCCGCCCCTTCTGAACAGTTTCTTTGGTCTTGTTAAAAAAAGTAGGTTCCTATAAACATTCAGTCTTTCTGGATGCTCCATTAAAATTTTTAAAAATGTTCCATTAAATGATCACAGCATCAAAATTTGATAACCATTGTTGACTAAAAATATGATAGATTTCATTCTTTATAAGAATTACATGCAAAATGTTATTTCATACTTTTGTTTTGATTACTTATTTACTTATTTGATACTTTAACTAAATGTATTCTACCATTCTATAAAGTTATAAAATTAAAATAGGTAGATAGTTTCCATTTAAAACATACACAGTTACTCACCTCATAAAAATTATGATCATCTTTCTATATTTTTTTAGCAATTATTTTCTTTCTGCAGCGTTTTTGAAATTTTATTTTCTTTTGAAATTATGTCAAAAATTAAATTTGTTTGAACTTCTTCCTCATAAACTGAAGCTTCCACTTTAAATTTTTTAGGACCTTGTTTTTCTTATCAAAATTCAGAATGTTCTTTGAATGGGAGGCTGCAGATGTTGGTGAATCAACGTTGTTTCTCCTAATCTAAGTGAAAACGTTTGATTTTTGAAGAGTTTATTCTGTGATTTTATATATTTTATCTGGATGCTTTCAAAGAAATGCTAATCAAGTGTTTGAATTTAGAGGGGGGATCCCATAGCTTCGAATTCTTTGCTTATATTCCGATCTAAAGAAGATCATAATAAGTTTCTATTTTTCATTAGATTATTTTCAAAAGAGTATTATTTTCACGATATAGTGTACGTGTAATTATAATGTAAGGTAATGAAAGGATTATATTTATACAATGTGTTATATCTCTATGGATATTATATGTATATGATATAGAGTAATGAAGAAGGAAGTATGGTATAATTTCTTCATTTTTTTTCACAAAATATTTTTGAAATTCTTTGTCAAGGTCTGGATCATTTCCAATCAGGCCCTATCAATAATTGAGTTGAATATACTTTTTAATAAGAACTTTGTTGTAGTTTATTCTCTATTTTAGGGTTGTTTGGTGTGGGTTCAATAGGTAAGGGTGATTGTTAAGCTGATTTTATCTCAGTTGAAGTGGGTGAAAAATACCTAATTTGAGAAAAAACGCAAAAAAACACAAAAACTTGAAATTTTATTCCCCGTATCTTACAGAAGTACAAGGAGTTGTTTTTATAACTTCTTATTTATATTATTATTATTTGATATATTTATTTTATATGTTATTTATTCTGGTATAGTTGATAGTGTATATATTAATGTATTAATTATATGTATATTATCTATTAATTATAAGTAATTATTGTAGTTTATTATTTTGATTGTGTGTTTTATTTATATCTATATTTCTATATTTATTTGATATTGTTATTGATTATATATATATATATATAATATATATATATAACATATAATATTTTATATATATATATATCTATATAATTATATTTATATAGATATATAATATATTTGTATATAAGGGTATATAAGCCTATATATATATATAATATATATATAATATAATAAGTTAAAATATAATATATATATATATGTTTTATAATTTATTTTATATATATATATACTATAAATTTATTATATAATATATATTATATAATTATAGTTAATTATATACAGTTAGTATGGGGGTATATGATGTTTAGTTTATCAGAGTCGAATATATATATACAGTATATATAATGTAGTCAGTATAGTATTATGAATGAGGAGAGTTTGTTGTGTGAAGTTATGTTATATTTTTATTATATACTATTTATTATTATGATTATATATATTATGTAGTATATATATTATATATATATATATATATCTTGTATATATATATATATATATATATAATAGTATTTTACTGAATATATATATATGTGTTTAGTATATTCTATATAATTATTATATATATATAGATATATATGATACTATATATTTTTATATATATTGAATTATGTATATATTTGTATAATAATATATATATATGTGTATATAATGTATATATAATATGATAATATTATATTATTATATATTATAATGTATATTTTTCATTATATAATATAATAAGCTATAAGTATACTAGTATCCACTAGTGTCTAGAGTGAAAAACTTTTGTTAGATGAGAAAAAATATTAGTTATATAAAAAATTCTAACAAAATAAAATTGCTTCACCTGCTTCAGCTCCTGCTCCGGCTATCCTGCTTTCTGCTCCTAGCTCTGCTCCGGCTGTCACGGCTCCGGCCTACCGACTCCGGCTCCGACTCCGGCTCCCGGCTCGCTCCGGCTGCCGGCTCCGGCTCCGGCCTCCGACTCCGGAACAATTGTTCTGAAAGGATTGTTTCAGCGCCAACTTCCTGCAAAATTATTTTCAAATGCCAAAAAAAAAAAAACTTTAAAAAAGTTATACTTTGACTCCTGCTCCTGCTCCGGCTCCGGCTCCAGCTCCGGCTCCGGCTCCAGCTCCGGCTCCAGCTCCGGCTCCGTCTCCGGCTCCATCTCCGGCTCAATTTTAAAAAAAAAATTATCTCTCGACTTCAGCAGATTATATTTATTACTTCACTTCCCCCCCCCAAAATTTTTTTTTTAAATTAATTTATTGATTAAAAATGGTAATACTTTTTCCTCCGGCTCCGAACTACGACTCCGGCTCTGACTTTGGTTTCGGATCCAATTTAAAATTGTTCGCGGCGACTTTGGGCAGACACATTTCACTTGAAAAAAAATTATTAATAAAAATGTATATATCTTCGGCTCCGGTTCCGGCTCCGTTTCAAAATTGTTCTGCTGCGACCTCGGGCACAGCACTTTTCAATTGCAAAAAAATTTTAGTGAAAAAAAGTATAATTAGGATCCGGCTACAACTCCGGCTCCGGCTCCGGCTCCGGCTCCGTGCTCGGCTCCGGCTCCGGCTCCGGCTCTTGCTCCGGTTCCATCTACAGCTCCGGTCGGTACTTACTACGGCTCTCATGTAAATAATTGTTCTGTCCGAACATTAGCCAGAATTATTTTTCCACTTGCAAACCATTCCTGTAAAGAAAAGATTTTTATCAGTCTGCTTGATAACCGGCTTCGGCTCCGGCTTCCGAGCTCATATTTTCCATTTATATGACTGAAAAAGATACTGAGTGAACCTCAGTTTTGTTTTCTTGAACCACTCTCTCACATTTTTCTATAAAATTTAAAAATAAAAAAAAACATTGTTGATCCTGGAAAGGTTGAAAGATATATTCGAACTTGAAAAATGAAATTTTATTTAAGGAAAAAACACTGTGAAGAAAGGCGTCATTCCTCTATCTGAAAAATACCAATTTAGAAATTTCCAAAACAATTAGAGTAAAAGCATTTCATATGTGTGAGAGGAGGGATTTTTCTAATAAACTAGAATAATATAATAAAAAAGTGAAAAGGTTTTTTTGTTTTTATCTCAAAAAAAGGTTAGGGTTTGCCATTATATCAGCCCCCCTTGACACTCCTTTTAGCGGATTATTTAATCTCAATTTGAAATAGCATTTGAGATATGATCGTAAAAGCATTATACTTTATGCCATAGACTTAGTAAAGCGTTCTTCACTAACTTGCTCTTGTGTAACATTTTCTTTCTATTACTCTTTTGAAAAAAGGTATCTTCTCAAAATACCTGCTTTAAGTGTTCGCAGTCTTCCTGGTGGAAATTTCTTCGGAAAGTTTACAGCATACATTAATTACGAAATTTACTACAGAGATTTCTTTTTTATTCGCTACCTTATTTTTAAATTAGATAGTTTCAACTAAAATAATAATTATGATTGTTTTAAAAAGCTCTTGAAAAGAAAGCAATAGCTGGAATTATTGAATAGTCTTTGTCATTTTGCATTTTTAATTTTTTTTTTTTAATTTATTATGTAAATGAATTATAGTTTTTTGGACAGTTACTTACATATGAGAAATCTATTTAGCTTTTTTCAAAGAGAAACGTGGTTATTGCAATAACATTTTGTTTATATCAATTAATATTCTCCGTATATTTATCAGTATTATAGTTATAGATCATGTTTTGTTAGTTCATGTAAGCAGTAAATTACAGTTTATGTAACAGTTTTTGTAATATCCATTAAACTCCGATATAAATTTTACTATTTTTAACTTCTTTGCACTTAAAAAGACAAGTGAGATGACTATAAATGATCCACCCACTGTTTTTTTGTCGATAAATGTGTTTTTTACATCAAAAGTCAGGTACTAGACACCCGACTTTTTTTTGTTTTAAAAATTTCACCCCACATCTTAATCAATAATATATATATATACCATAATAATATTATTCTATATATATATTAATATAATATATATATATATATTGTGTGTTACTATATATACGTGTAATTACTTATTATGTGTTATAGTATTGTTTTATATTATTATATTGTTATATGTTATATATAAGTATATATGATGTATTGAACTATTATATATTGTATATTATTTATATATAGTTTTATTTAATGTTATTTATAGTATATAGTATTTATAGTAGTATATATATATATTATGGTATAGTTAGATTTTATGTTGTTAGTTATTTTTAGTTATATTATGATATATAGTATATATATATATATCATGTTCAGCTATCCTACAGAAAATATATATACAAAAAAAAATTTCCCAAAAATAATTATTTAATAATTTTTAAAATATTATATATATATATAATATGATATATATATATATATATATATATATATATTAATATATATATTATATATTATACTTATATATATTATATATATATATATTATATATATATATGGTAATGTACGGAACATGCTCCTTTGTCCCCTTGCAATGAATTCACTCCGATATGTTGTGTTCTTCCCCTCCTTTGAAGCATGGTCCATGAAGAAAAGCTCAAGCCAATTTATATATATTATAGTATATATAGTTTATAGTATAATTATAGTATATATATTATTATTATATATATATACTTATATATTTATTATTTTATATATTTATATAGGTTATATATATAGTATTTATGGTTATAAATATAAATTTTGTTTTAATATATTTTTGTACAAAGAAAGGTTTCAATAATAAATGTTGCACAAGATTGTCTGGAATTTTTATATAAGCTTCAACTATGAAGGAAATAACGACAGAATCTTGACGCTTATAATTTATTATTATTTATTAAGTTATTTATTTATTATTATTTATTATATTTATTTTATTATTATTATTATTATTATTATTCATTATTATTCATTATTATTTTATTTATATTATTATTATTAATTATATTAATATGTTATTATTATTATTATTATTATATTTGATGGTGCATTTCTAAACACTAAATTGTGTTTGCATAGAATAAGTATATATTATATTATATAATAGTATTTGTATATATAATATATATTAATAGTTAACGATTATATAGTATATATTATATATATCTAATTATATAATAATATTAATTATATATAGTATATATATATATGTTATATAATATACTATATATATATATAGTATAATATATATACAATATATATAACTATATACACTAGTATAATATATATATAATATATTATATATAACTATAGTATATAATAACAAGTAGTATATATTGAGATCTTATATTATATATATATATAATATATATAAATCTATAACCTTTGAAAATCTACTTTTAAACGTGCTTTATCCCTATTGTCTAGGGGTAACACGGGGACCAACAGTGATAAATCGAGCTTGAAGGCCGGCTATCCCAAACCCAGAACGAGCCACCAACGTGTACAGTCAAGTTGTTAAATTCTTGCCCCCATGAGTAGATACAATCCAACTGTTACGCGTGAGGATTTGAAACCAGCGTCCCGCGCGTAATGAGAGGCGGTGCTCACATATCAGTATATTATTAATATAATATTATATATATACATATATATATATATATAATACTAATAATTATATATATATATATATATTAGTTTATTTGTATTACTATATCTAGGAACACCTTAACAATAAAATCTATCTATTATATAATAAAATATATATATAAATATAATATATAAAGATATTATTTATATATTATATATATAAATAACTTTTCTTTATATATATATATTATACACCATAACTAATATATATAATATATATATATAAAAAAATATACTATATATATATATATTATATATATATATTATATATATAATATATAATTATAATATATACTTGAATATTATATATATATATATATATATATATACATATATATAGTCAATATGCTCATATATATATAATATATGTTACTTATATATAGTATATATATACATATTAATATATATATATTATATATTATATTATATACATATACTATATAATATATATTTTGTAATAATATATTATTAGTTTAAGTTAGGTTAGGTTATATATATTTATATAGTCACACTACATACATACTATCATTATAGAGATCAGTCTTTGTATGTATATATTATATTAGTATATAGTAGGTGTTATATAGGTACACAATAAGCGTTGTATATATAGCTATATATATATATATATATATATATATATATTTATATATATAGTAATATATTATATGTGTATTAGTATGTATCATTTTATAATAGGTGTGTGTAAATGATTGTTATATATGAATTATATATATATATCTAATAATTATATCTTTATTTGTTCTAAGTATTATATTATATTTATATATATATTATATATATATTTATACTATATAGTATATATATATATATATAATATTATATATATCTTTATATATATAACTATATAAATTATAATAATTTATTATATATATATATAGAAGTATGAGTAGTATTTTTTTAATATATATATTATATAATATATACTAAATATAGATTGCTGTGATTATTATTTTATGAGTGGATTAGTTTTAGTTATTAGGTATTTTATCGCTCTTTATTATCGTATTATATATAATATAGTATATGTTAGATATTACATAATATATATATATATATAATATTATATAACTACTATAACATATATATATATATAATATATATATTAATATATCATATAATATATAAAATGTATATATAATATATTAATAGTATATGATATTATTAATACATATTATATATATTAACTACTTATATGATAAATATATTATATATATATATATATATATATATATATATATATATATATATATATATATATATATATAATATATATATATATAATTAATATAAATAATATATATTTTTTTTTTATTTTAACATGGTGTTAATGTCATATAATTGTGATATTGTGGTTTTCTTATATTATATCCATTATATTATGATTATACTATTATATATTTTATATATATATATATAGCTATATAATGCTATTATAATCCATATAGTGACTTTTACTGTAGTATGTATTATATATTTATCATATTAAGTATATATAAGATTTAAATGCATTTTTGTATGAGAGAATTGTACATTTATTTTTTTAAATTTTAATTGCTTGAAAAGGTGTGTAGTGCAATATATACAATAGACGTTGAGCATTTGAGGTGAGATCAGAAGGTATTTTGTTTTATTTTTATTTTACTGCAAGCACTCTGCTGCCAGATTGCCGTCCCACTGTTCTAATTGAATGTATATATTCTACCTGCTGATTAGGAATAAAGGTGTAGTCAATTTTTGTCTTTCTAATTGTGGTGTATTCTTATTGGTCAGTTTTTGTATCATTGATCAAATGGAGTGGTATAAAAGGTTATGATTTGGCTGGAGAGCGACTTTTTCCCTTTGGTTTACCTGAAGCACTGACGTATGATATTTGGTTATGTGGCAATAGTGTTGATAGCGTCTAAAATTGATATGTTTAATATTTTTTTAGTCTTAACAGTGTCCTCTGCTCTTTTGTGCATTATCACATTAGTTGTGTATCTAACTGGTTTATAGAAATTTATAGATTTTTTTTAACGATATCCAAAACATGTGTTCAGTAGAGTTCAATAACAATTTTTGAGGTTTTTAAAATAGGCAGTGTGTAATGTTTTCTTGCACTATTTTAACTCTAATATCCTCAGGTAAAGCTCGTGGTTCTAGGTAGTCAATTATTTTTATGAGGTAAGGATTCCGTCATTCCATAATTTTTCGGAGAGGAAGCGTTTTGTTTCATCAGTATAGTTCTTTGCTTGGCGCAACTGTGTTCAGGCACATAGTTTTATATTTTTTTGTTTTTAATGTGTTTAAATTGCTTTTGCTTGGGTATAGAGATTTTATTGAAATATTTTCATTTAAAAAAGCGTTTTATGTTAAAAATATTTTGTTTTTAATATTTATTTCTAATCAAGGTTCAGTATCTTCAATATTGCACGTTGGTTTGAATGTCTGTCTGTCAAAATTTGCTTACCAATGTTTACAAAGTACTTGCTTATTACGTCTCCGATCTTCTTTTTTGTATCAGCTTTTGTTGATGCTCGGTATATTATATGTTTGTGACCAGATTTTAACTCTTAGCACATTCGAAAAACCGTGTGCATATAATATAGTTTGCATGTTTAGATTTTTGTTTTAATAAAAAGTAATATCTGAATATTTTTAATTTTTTTTAATATTTAAACATATAAATTTATTTTAAAGGATAAAGATCTGGTTATTTTAATATTATAAACATCCATTAATTATATCTGTATATATATTCTTTATATACTTCATATTATATTTATTGTAATATATATATTTATACTATATATATATATTAGTGGTAATAGTACTATTATAATATATTTATAATTTTGTATATTTTAGTTATTATGGTATTTACGTTATATACATACTATATATGTTATAGGTTCTCTTTTTAATCAATATATATATATATTTTATATATAATATAGTATATATATATATATACTTATATATATAGTGATATATATATTATACTAATATATTGATTATTATTATATGTTATATATATATATATAACTCATATACTTATATGTATTATATTTGTTGGTATGATAAATTAACTATCAGCTTAGTTATATAATTAAGTGATTCCAGATATAAATCCGTACACTTTTTATATTTATATCAGTATAGATGGTTGTTTATATGTAATATTGTTGTTTTAACAGTTAATATACTATGTTTGGATAATATATTAATAGAGTGATTATACTATAACTAATAATATGTTATATATATTATATATTATATATACTATATATATTATATGTAGTAAAGATATATATATTAGATATCGCAAAGCTATTTTATAGATATAGTTTGTTTTATTTTTATAGATATTATTGCGTTGTGAAAATATTAATGAAAATGTTATATATGCCGCGTATATATATAGTAATATATAGGTTATATAAGGATATATAGTATACTAAGTAATATATACTATATAATACATAATATATACTTTAGTATTATCTTATATATATATATATATATATATAATAGTATTAATATATTATGTGTAGGATGTTTTAGTATATATATATAGGATATTATGATTATATAGTATTACTGAAAGTATTTATGCTTAGATGTATAGTGATGTATATATGATCGCGAATAAATATGGTATTATATATATTATTGTGTATATATATATATTAATATATATTAGTATATATATAGTATATTATTATATATAAAAGTAATTATATATATAATATATATATAAGTGTATATATATAACTATGTATATATATAATATAATATTATTTTGAAATTATACGATGCAGAACATTTATATTTGAATAATTTCTATAAATTATTTTCTAAATATTTATTTACGGTATTTATTTATTTTTAATTAAATAATTTATATATATTTGGTGTGTGAATTATACTTGAAGAATATATTTCTCATTTTATATAATGATTTTTTGGTAATTATTTAATGCTATTTTGCTCTGAACTTAAAAAAGAACCCGTCGGTTCTATTGCGGCATGTTCGTTCTCATGCTTAATGCTCGAAGGTATTGTTTGTAAGTCAGTGCATATTTCACAAGAGTATTAAGGATCCCTCAGATCCCATTGCAATCATATGGTTTAGAGGTTACTGCCAGCATAAGAGCGTAAACAAACTTTGTGACAACAACATCTTCTGGGGGCCTGCCGAGGTATGTCTATATTCACAGATTCATCACAGTAAAGTGACGGGTTATTTATTACATCCACATTTAATTGGTGGCCCTGCTGCGTCGGGATTAGTTATTTCAAGTGGCGGGTATAGTTATTCAATATTACCAAACGTGATGTTGTTACTTAGGCATTTGTTGTGCAAAATGGCACTGTTATTGTTTAAACGATTATTGTATGTCTTAAGACATTTATTCATTTGTGAAGAGCTTCTAGATTAACGTTAGTACGCCTATTTGTTTTGCCGTAGAAACAATTGTTTGAAATATTTGTGAAAATATTGCTGTTATTAGCATAGTGCTATTTAAACGTTTTTTTTTATATTGTAGTAATATAATTTTGATCACAGCAACTTATAATAATATATTATAATATATATAATATATGGTATTTATATATATATATATTATAATATTAATATATAAGTATATATATATTATATATATATAATATAATATATATATAGTAATATATATATATAATATAGATTAATTTCTAAGGGGTCCAGTAATATATATATATGTATTAGTATATATATATATTATAAATATATCAATATATATATAAATTATATATAATATTATTATATATTATGATATATAATAATATTATTATATACAGTAGTGAGGTAATATATATATAGTATATATATATAATTATATATAGTATATATTAGTTACATATATATTATATATATAATATATATTAGTATATATATATATATTTATATATAACTAGTTATATAGTAGTAATATATATATATATATATATACTATATATATATGGTTATACATATATAGTGATAATATAGTTTAAACTTACAAGTAGTAGTTCGGACGGGTCGAAGTAGCTGCATAACAGTCATACGTGAAATACTTCTATTTTTGGAAAATTTCTCATAGCTACTTAGTCGGGGGAAAAATGCTCTATAAAGTGATTTGCCATTTAGATTTTAGGCGAAAATGTTCGATTTGTATGTGATTCGATAGTATATATATAGTATATATATAATATGATATATATGGTATATATATATGTAGTATTAATATAATATTAATATACTTATATAGGTATAGTATATATAGTATATATTATAGTCTACATATAGTATATATGAATATATATATAATTATATACTATGAATGAATGTTGTTGTTATAGTATAATATAAATATATATATATACCTTGATATATAATGTATCTAACCAAAGATTATAATATATACTATAGGTATATATATACTATATATATATAGTATATATATATATAGTAATATATACCAAAATTTTTTATATATTATGTATATTTTGTCTGATGTCTAGACTATATAGTATATATAATATATATAGTATAATAGTATTACTATGATACTATAATAAATAATATATCTATCTATAACCATAGGTAATATATAGCTATAATCCTATAGTAATATATATATATATATATAGTATATATTAGATATATATATATATACAAAGATTTTTATATACTAGATATTTATCGAAGCACTAGATGATTGAGCAAAATTTGAAAATAGCTCTATTTTTGAAATTTCGAAAAAACGGGAAAAGTGAATGTTGGGCTAAACGTTTTTATACAAAGTAGTAATGGCTAGTAACAAGGCACTATTGGAACTGTGCAAATGTCTCGGTCCCACAGGGGCAGACGCCGCTAACTTTTGTCGGGAAGAAAGATTACGAGAAAGAGAAGCTGTCAAATAGAGAGAGATTGAGGAGCGAAGAATTGCTAAAGAGAAAGAAATTAAAATACAGAAAATTGCAAAAGAGAAAGAGTTAGAGGCACAAAAGATACAAGCCGAACTAGAACAGCGCAGAATAGCTGCAGATTTAGAAGATAGAAAACTCAAAGCAGAAACTGAGAAGAGAAAACTTAAGCGGAAGCGGAGGAGAGAAAGCTTAAGGCGGAAGCAGAAGAACGTAACGCACAACGTGAATCTGAAGAAAGAATACTACAGATGAAACTGGACGCAGAGGAGCGTCAACGACAGCATGACACAGCTACTGCAGCACAGAATTCTTCTTCCTAAAATTGTACTTCTCATGCAAACAAACTTTTCAAGCTAAAGATCCCAAACTTCAATGAAAAGGTGAACAATATCGAAGCTTACCTGACATTATTCGAAAAGCAAGCTATTACAAACGACGTTCCCAAAGAAAAGTTCGCGCATTTACTTGGATATGTACTCACCGGGAAAGAGGTAAAGGTTTACAATGATTTTACCGTTGAGGATGCGTCCGACTATGACGGCCTCAAGAAAGCATTATTGGTACGGTACGACCTTACTGAAGATGGGTACCGCACTAAGTTTAAACTGATGACCCCAACTGAAGACGACAACCCAAAAGTATACTTGAATAGAGTTTTAGAAGCTTTTAAAAAATGGATCACTGCTGCCAACGTTAAGAAAGACGTCGCAGAACTGATGAAATTCATTGTTGTGGATAAATTTATGACCACAGTACCCAAAGACCTAGCCACTTTTCGAAGAGGGAGAAATGACAAAGAAATGTCAGACATTATTGTAAGTTCTGAAAACTACTTACAAGCCCATAGATTGAGTTTAGCCCCAAGAAACAGTTACAATAATAATTATAAAAGCAGACAGGGAAATATCTATCAAAAGTTTAATGAAAACAAGACCACTAACCATAATACATCACTTCACGAATAACGCGTCGGTGAATGATGTAAGGAGCAACGATTATAGAAGGGAAAGTCGTAGAAGCTCAAGCGAGCCAAGGAGCGTTGTGACAGGTTACAAATGTCAGCGCAAAGGACACGTGGCAAGAGATTGTCGAGTATCCCCATACAACAGTAGTGGAAGAAGTTTTAATACTTATAGCAGTCGACCAAAAGAAGAAGGCAAAACCACAGTTGCATCCGCGGATATTTCCGCAGAGGATAAAGTCTTGTCATTGACAAGTGAAGAGCCACATCAGCCCGCATGGGTGGAAGAGATGATTTTCTCATCATTTGCCAGTCGTCGACGAAATAGCCAATGGTTATCGGGTACGTGTGCTTAGAGATACGGGCTGTAATGGCATTGTGTTACGCAAAAAGTTTGTTCCCGAAGAAAATTATACAGGAAGTTATACAACGATGCGACTAATGGACAATACTGATAAGAAGGTTCCGCTGGCAGATATAATTTTGGATACCCTATATTATGTAGGGAAGGCAACGGCTGTCGTTATGCCAGACGTTGTGTATAATTTAGTTATGGGCAACATTGAAGGGGCATTACCCCCTTTTGAACCTAATGATGAGTGGGTCCACGCGCAAAGCGGGATGAAGCTACTCATAGAGAGTTATTACCCCCTATCATTGAAAAGGTAGAAGAAAAAATAGGTGTGAAATCACTTGCCCGGCCAAAGCCATTCAGAACGATCAGCATGAAAAGAGGGTGTTAGTGGAAGCGGTAGAACTACCCATTTGGAGACAGTTTGTGAATGAGGTATTTCCGTAGTCGTAGAGAAAGAAGAAACTCCTGCTGAGCCGATAATTACATTCAAACCTCCTGAGATTGAAAATGCCGACAAAGTTAAAGATACCAGTATTACTACTGAAGAAGATATTAACGAATCGGTAGGGCCATTGATGAAAGAAAATGAAGGTGCCCTTAATGTTACAGCTCCAGCAAATTTATCAAGCGCAGAAGGCGGACGGATACAGAGTCTCCTACGAGATAGAGCTGAATGGAAGAATAGCCAGAGACGAGATCATACTTTGTTAAATTTGAGGGAGTCCATTGAAAAGAACCGAGTTAAAAACATGTTGAAAGATGACCTGTCATTTAGGAAAATTATAAAAGTTTCTGTAAGAAGAATATTTCGACCATATTTCTGGTCC
>JABUQX010023334.1:20000-37500 GCA_015478945.1 Trachelipus rathkii | reverse complement strand
AGAAATATAGGAAATAAAGACTCCTTCCTGTTATTATTATTAGATTTCACAAAAGCTTTTGACATGATTGATCATGACATACTACAAATACTATAAATGAACAAAATGGGCTTTGAGGGGACAAACTTACAATGGTTCAAAAGCTACTTAAAGGAGAGATCTCAATACGTAAAACTAAATGAAACTAATTCAGTCACACTTCAAACATCAACCGGACCGGCGTACCCCAGGGCTCAATTCTTGGACCGTTTCCATTTACTCTATATACAAATGATCTGTTGAACTCACATGACGCCTTTTCAGTCTATTTGCTGTACGAATACCTGCCATATTAATTAAATGACAACGGATGTCGAGTCTCTCTATCTGTCGTAAAAAGCAGTAGACCACATTAAAAAGAATATGAAAATGGATAGATGCAATCAAGCTTATCTCCTGAATTTAAATAAAACATCTTACGTTATCTTTAGCAGACGTGTTAAGGACGGTTTAAAATTTAAAATTAACAATAGTAGAACTTACTAGGAGCCACAATTGCCTAAATATATAGGGAATTCTGTGCACATGAAAAGCTGATATTTTAAAGAACATATTGTGTAAGCCAACTAGGCAAACTGGTTGAGATATCATGTGTAGCTACGAATGGCATTAAACATTATATGTCTTTCTTTCCATTCTTAGAAAATATACTATGCACTAATGCACCCCCACTTCACTTTACTGTCCTTCCGTATATACGGTAACACAAGTAACTCAGTAATACAAACTGTAATTGTAATCCAGAAGCGATTAGATTGCCTAATAGCAAATACAAGCGACTTTTTTACAGCACACACAACCATTTATTCAAAACTAAAACGATATGGTGCAGTTTCGAAGACTTTTTAAATATATCAACTCCTGAAGAGATACATAAAATTATCATAATAATGCATGCGAATTCTTGCTAGCAAATTTTCATTCAAGCCAAGCAAGTTATTAGGTAATCAAATAATCTAAGAAATAATTCTTTACATAACCCTCCCTTTTGTAGACTAAAAAAGCCACTAAAGCGTCAGCTACAAAGCAGATAACTTTTACAAACTGATGCCACTAATGAACATTAAACCAACAACTCTCCATCTTTGCTAAAAAAATAAAAATTATTTCAAATAAACATTAAAAATTAAACTAACTCAGCAATTTAACCTACGTAAAATCTAGCTCCCTACCATTCATTATTGTTATTATTCATATTAATTATTTATTATTATATTAATTATTATTATTATTATTATATTATTATTATTTTATTATTATTATTATTATTATTCTTATATTATTATTATTATTATTATTTTATTATTATTATTATTATTATTATTATTATTATTTATATTATATTATTATTATTATTATTATTATGATTAATTATTATTATTGTTATTATTACATTATTAATTATTATTATTATTATTATGCTCTTATATTAGTATGTTTTATCGACATTCTAACGCGAATATAACGTGAAAAATTTATTATGTATTATTATGTAGCAGTTATGGCAGGTAAATTAGTAGCTTTAAATCAGGAAAGTATTAACGAATTATATGGAGTGATGGTACATGTTGAGGTAGGTTTTTTATGTAATTGTTAATTATTATATCTATTATTCAATTATATTATTATTATTAATTATGTATTATTAGTTTATTATGTATTTGATGTGATTATTGGGCATTAATTATCGTATTAGGTTAGTAATATTGTGGGTATTATTATTCATTATTATTATTATTATTATTATTATTATTCAGATTATTCTTACATTAGCTTATTATTGTAGTTAGTTTATATGTATTTGAGTTATGTATTAATGTTACTGAGTGATTCTATTATTATTATATTCTAGTATTAAGGATGAATGTGATTATTATTATTATTATTGCATAAATTGCGTGGCAGATATTCGTTGGTTATTATATTTGTATTAATGTATTCTTCTCGTTTGATTTATTTATGTATTATATTTAATATTGTGATGATTATTATGATTTGATTTGATTGTAATTATTAAATGAGTTTTTTATTATTTTATTATTATATTTTATGTGCTGATTATTGGGATTGGATTAACGTTTGATGAATATAGTTAAGTTAGTTGTATTCATTTATTTTGAGATTATTGATTGATTATGGTATAGTGAATGATTGAGTTATGATATTGATTAATTTGTATATTGTTATTAGTGTTAATATGAGCTATTATTGACTGGTGTGAGCTCTAGTGAGTTGGGGTGTTTTAAGATAGTATGATTTAGTGTTATTATTATGGTTATTATGTATTATGTATTTATCGCCAGAGTGTTATTTTGGTATTGGCTATTATTAGGTTTATTATTTTGATTTTTTATTATGTCAGTCGTTATATTCATGCGTGTATATTAAGTGTGAGGTATTGTAGTGACTGTGGTGTAGATGGAGATGTAGTACATTATGATTGTAGTGTAGTATGTTGTTATGTATTTGTAATTATTATTATTTTTCAGTTTATTAGTGTTAATGGTTATTATTATACTGATATGTTTAAATTCAAATGAAAATTGATTGGACGGTACTGAGATGTTGTGGATGCAATATTGATAAAGATTAATAATGAATATTATCGAACTGGTAAGAGAGTGATATGGTGGTGATGTTGGTGAAAAATGAAATTAGAAATCTAAGGGTAAGGAATTTTGTTGCTTATTATTATTATTATTATTATTATTATTATTATTATTATTATTATTATTATTATTATTATTATTATTATTATTATTATTATTATTATTATTATTATTATAATTATTATTATTATTATTATTATTTATTATTATTATTATTATTAGGTATTATATTATTTATTATTATTAATTATTATTACTTTTTATTATTATTATTATTATTATTATATATATTAATTATATTATTCTTATTCTTAATTAATTATTATTATTATATTATTATTATTTATTATTATTATTTTATTATTATTATTATTATTATTATATTATTATTATCTATTAATTATTATTATTATTATTATTATTATCCGCCGTTGAAAGTGTGCACACGAAATTTTTTAGTCTTAAAATATTTTATTTTATTTTTTAATAATGATTTTGGGTATGTTGTATGCTTATCGTAATTACTATATTCAATATTTTTTGTGGGAAGATATCTGTGGGGGGAATATTCTGATAAAAATAAGAAAACCGTGCAGTAAAAAAAAAACGTTTCAGTTTTGTGACTTTCTTTCTTATTATGAAACGAGAATTGAAAGAAGAAGAAGAAAAAACAAAACTTCCATCTTTTTTCATTCTTCTATTAACCTTCTTTTCGCCTCCCACTCCTTTCCCAAATTATTACGACTGTTACAGATAATATATATATTATTATATATAAGTACCTATGAACACGCAGCGTCATATCTATATATATATTATATATATATCTATATGATATGTAGTTAATATAGGTATAGGGTATAGGGTATATATGTACGTTATAATGGTTTATAAGTAGTATACGTATATATAGGTAGTTAATACTAAGTATATATATTGATGAGTAGCGTGTTATGATATTTTAATTATTAATTTATGTAATTTAGTGATAGGGTTGTTATTATATAATATTGAATCACGCAGCGTCTGTCTGTTTGTGTGCTAAGTCGGGTGGAGTCAGGAGCAAAAACAAAGGAGTCACAAGGAGAAATGAGACCACGCGCTCACGGAAAGCACACACTCACATAACCCCACAAACATTCACAACGAGGGACAAACATGACAACCTGGCAGCTGAAGCAAGAAGAGGGCAAAACGCTTTCAGCTATTCGTAACGGTTGTTGTTTTTTTTTTTTGTGTTTGCAATGTTTAGCTGCTGTTAATTTTTTTACTATGGGAATTTAAATCAAGGCGGGGATTTTATTTTAAAGTAATAATTAAAATCCTTCCTAAACCACTAGAGGAAGTAAGTACCCCATGCTTATAAACTTATCGATAAAAATTATGGATGTTTTATTATATGACCGTATATATATTGAGTAGGTATTGATTTATATATTATATATAGTATATTATTTTTTTGATTATAACTAATTATATATAAGTATATATTATATGTATTAATATTAATATAAATAAAAATAATATATAATATATATATGCTGTGTTATTAGTGGCTGTGATTCTATAGTATATGTGCTATATATTATTATAGTATTATAGTGTGATCAGTCAGCAGGTAATGTGTATAGATAATGAGCTAACTGCCTGGAAGCTCTTGGCACTACCATATGTATAGTTACGGCCATATTGAGGGATTAGTATTAATATATATATATATACTGTATATATATTATTATATATATATGGTATATTATATATCTTATATATATATATATATTATATATATATATGGTATATAATATAGTTCTATATATATAATATATATATATATTATATCTATTATATATATATAATTATATATATATATATATATGTATATTATATATATATATTAATATATATATAATATAGTATATAAATATATACTATATATGATATAGTATATATATATATATATATATTATATATATTATATGTATCATATATATAGTATATATATATACTATATATATATATTATATATCTATAGTATATATATAGTATATATATATAGTATTGTTATATATATATATATGTACATTATATATATATAATTTGTATTATGTATATATATTATATTATATATATATTTATGAGGGCTATATATATATATATATAGTATATATATATATAATATATATTATCGTATATACGCCATTTTTACCGATGAGTGTATGCGACATATATGTATATATAATATATATATTAGTATATAATATCTATATTTATATATATAATAATATATATATAATATAAATCGTAGAGCACCGCCATGCATGGGACAAGGATTCCAGCTCGATTTAAGCAGTTTGGAAAATATATATAGTAATATAGGCCCCCTCCAACTTTTTTTCAGATAGTTTTTTGAGTGATTTTGATTAGACAGGACTAATTGCTTTGAATGTATAGATAGTGTCCACTAGTTAAAGAAGAGTCGAAGCAGTAGTAGTAAGTAAGTAAAGACAGTCGGCCAACAATTGTCTTTTTAATATTTTGCATAGTTTGCAGTTGTTTTTTTTGATTTTTTGTATATCTTACCGCAATATATTATATATATAATAATACTATAGTATATAATACTTTATAGATATATATATATATATAATATATATATATATATATATATATATATTATATATATATATATATATATATATATATTGATATATTATTATATAGTATATATACTATACATATATATTATATATATAATAATATAATTGATATATATGTATATATATATATTATATATATTATAATATAGTTATATAGTATATTTATATATATATATTATAATAATATATATATATATATATATACATATATAATATATCTATATATATAATATTAGTATATATAATTATATATATTATATATATTATAATATATATATATATATATATTATATATGATATAGTTGAGCGTTATTTATATACGTATTTAATATATATTATAATATATATGTTGTGTGTGTGTGTGTGTGTGTGTATAGGTGTGCGGTGATAAGTGATAGTGCTTAAATATCTTTTATAATTTTGTGATTGAGTTTAACCCATTAATGCCCACTGTGTCTATTTAGACACCAAAAACTATGACGTCAATAAAATTAAAAAAAATAGCATATATAGTTTTATGTTTTTCGTAGTTGGTATGCATTTATATGTCTTTTTAAAAGGAAAAAAAAAGTTCTTTGTAAGCGATATATAGCAAATTTTTCCTCAAATGTTTTAATCTTCATTTTTTACATAGAGTAATTTCAGCAGTAAAATTTTTGATGAAGGTGAGTGCTGACAAGGGTCGACTTCTAAGTGTTTTTTGGGAGTGTTATATGTTTGGCTGTTATTTAATTATCTTTTTATTTATTTGTTAGTGATGTTACTGTGAGCTGAAATTGTGAAAACGAATATTTCATTAGCTTGAATAAATTGTTATAGGGTTTTATTCTTACCGGTCGTGTCTAGTTGTGTAGGAGACACAGTGGAAGTATACGTTAGACAAAAATTTTGAGAATTTTTGTATTGTGACTTAGAAACTTTTGATTTTCATCTTTACTTGCTATTGTAGGTGAAATATATCCCTAACCTAAAAATATTAATATATTTTTTTTTTTGTATGGGATATATATATATATATAATATATATATATATATATATATATATATATATATATATATATATATATATATATATATATATATATATATATAATAATTTTCGTACAATATGGCCTCTAAAACACGCACATTATATGAGTTAGTGGCGGAGGGAATCTTAACTATATTAGACAAATGAATTAAGGAAGCCCGAAAATTGTAAGTACTGGAGATTGATGCGGCAAGATCTGTTGAATTGTTCCGAATCCACTTCAGGCAATGGTGGTGAACTTTGATAGGATGATGCCAAAGGTGAATGCCAGAGGAATTCTCACAAAATGTTTAGACCACATTTGAAAAGGGAGTTTGTATAACTCAAACAGCATAGGCTAAGGAAGAGCAATAGAAAGTACTCTTTCGATATGATATCTAGTGTAAGGAGCTAAATATCGAAACCCGTCAACTAGCCTGTAAACAAATGCAATGAGTAACTTCAAGTAAAGGTACAGAAAGTTTTCGGAAATGGTCTGCAAAATCTTCAAAATATTCATCCAAGAAATAATATAAAGCTAGGGCAGTTGCAGCAACAGAACCAAGCTGCAATTATAAGAGAGAAAAGATTCAACAGGAAAAACCATCAACCTTTTGTCAGATAGGTTCTTACGCGGAGGAAGCTTATGAATCAATATATTCAGAGAATCTGTAAAATATTGCTTCTCAAAAAGCTTTTACACCAACATTACACTTTCTGTCGATGATTTGTACGTTTATTTCGTAATTCTTTTGATGTTTGGATCTGGAATTACTCTTGTTTCGATGGAGACAACGAAAACCCATGGTTACACAACTCAAAGAAAGATGACATCTTTGAATTGTCTAGCTGCAAACCGTTGGGAGAGAGGAGAGAGGAAACAAGCAGTTATCCCTCAACCAAATTCGTAAACTGTTAATAATAAAAACATGGCAGGAAGTGGATCTGTTAAAATAAAATGTTGAGTAATGTTCACTAATTACAATACGAGTTCATTATGATTAGTATTATAATTATAATACTTATTTTATAATTACTATTAACAAATAGTTATATTCATTTCTTAAGAGAGTACATTCATGGGTGGATGGAAACCATCAAAGCAATATTAACAATATCAGACTTTAGATAAAGTTTTTGTGAGGCCTATAATTATGACCTAAAATACAAGTACTTGAATTAAGATGGATCTTAATTAAATGTATCATCATCTAATGGACAGAATAGACAGCGTAGGAGATTTGCATTTTGTAGAAATATCTGTCCAAATTTCGTTGCACACAATGCAATGTAGGTCTTCATGCAATTGCTTTGTTTTGTTTAAATATCATATAAATTAAAATTAGTAGTATATATATATATTACTATTATATCTAATATATATATATATACTATATATATCATATATAATATATAGTATTACTATATATAATATAATTAATATATATAATATATATATAATATAATTATATATGTATAAATTATATTATATAATATTATTATATAATATATAGTAAAATATTGATAAAAATAATAAAACTTTAGAAAAGAATTATACTTTTTCGAAACTTTTCATTTTTTTTGCAAACGTTAATGCCCACTGTGTCTAAAAAGACACGGCCGAAAAATCTATGAAAGAGACGGAATTTTTTTAAAATTCTTGGAAATTGATATTTTTAGGACTAAAATAGACTATATATTTAAATTTAAAAAAAAAATTTAAACTTTTTTAATTTCGGGCATTAATGGGTTAAGTGAAAAGAAAAGATGGTGGATTTTACTATTTTAATCGGTTTCATTTTGAGTTTGATATTACTCATACTCTCTTATCTGGCTCGATGGGCGTGGGCCACAAAGGAGATCCCAGGCGCTGTAGGAGGGGCCGAAAGAGAAAACAATGATGAAGCCGAAAAACCTCCCATCCGAGATGAGCTGGGAGACTTAGGCCAAAATGAAGAGGGAACGTTGAATGAATGGGATTTAGCCGAGAGAGATGGACAAGGACAATGAGAGTTAGGGGGGGGCAGAGATGAAGTGCCTATAGCCCAAGGGGGCAGAGATGAAGTGCCTATAACACAAGGGGTCCCTCCAGTGCTAGTTCCTAATCCCGACCAAGGCGAGCTTAACCCTTATAACACTCTTTTGAGGCAACCACCCCAAGGAATTAGAGAGGAAGAAACCTCCCGGAGAGACAGTATTCCACAGTTCTTTCAGAAAACTGCCACTTTTGATAGCACTTTAAATCGTCAACTAAAGCCGACTACTGCCCAACCTGCTGTTAGGAAAAAGACTCGTGTGAATTGGGGGGGTAGTGTAGACCATCATACCCCAAACCCAAATGGAAGTAAGTGGGAAGGTACAGACAAAACCTCCACTACCCAACAAGGGTCAGAGGACCCGACAGTGAATTTTAAACAGTCTGGGGGACAAGTCCTCCCCCCTGCTGGGCACCACGTGGCTCCACAGCAACTGAGTGCCCTCCCGGGAGGGACAGAAGGGAATAACACCCCCATGAACGCCCCGAAAGGGCAAAGTAGCTTTTATTATGGTGGTCCTCCGCCGGAAACCACTCCTCCACCTTTTTATTATAATAGCATTCCACATGGAACCCCACCTATGCCTAACCATCCTTATTATTATCCCGGAACTTGGCCTGGATATCCTTATATGCCTTAACCAAATGGAGTTCCCTTTTATCCACCTAATTTATTCTCCCTTACCCTCCCAGAGGTGCCTGAAGGTTTAAAATTATTTGGTAAGAACCTGAAGACCAAGATGTGGCAAGGAATTCGGTATGAGGATTTCATAACTTCGTTAAATGAGAAACTTAATGCTTTAGGTGCATTAAATGAAAGCCAAAAGATTACCTTTGCTAAATCTGCCATATCATCTGATTTAAACAGCGAAGCACGCTGCTACCTCCTAAAAGACTCAAGCTTCTCCAGATTTACAAAGCTAGAAGACTTTCTATCTCAATTAAAGACCTTCTTACAGCCGGAGGATCAATGCACTGTCTTCGATCTTTGGTTAGAGTTCATCGAATACAGAAGAGAAAGAGATTCGATCTTCACAGATTTTGTTCTAGAATTAAAAAATAAACTCTGGAGATATCAAAGTCGACTTCATGACCTCGACAAGGAGGCAGTGTTCACTTCCAAACAGATAAACATCATGGTCACAGGCAAAATTATACAAAATGTATCAGAGAGGAGGGATGGTGAAAAGTTAAAAGAAAAGATACTCCAGGTATTTGATGCAGATATGAATTTAACTGAATTGTTGGAAAAGCTGTCTCAAATTTCTAAAGGCGCTTTATTAAAGATAGACCATAAAAGGCAAACAGAGTTTCGTACCACCAAGGTGTTTATGGCCAAAGAGGAGCCCGAAGATAGGCAGAGATTTGAAGACAACAATTCATATAGGAAGAATAAGGAGTCCTTTCTTAGACCGAGGTATGAAGATAGGAAAAGAGAGGAGGTGAGGCCAACAAACATCTTTCGAAAGCAAAGTGAGGAGGTGAGACCAGCTAATACCTTTCGAAAGAAGAGAGAAGAGGTAAGGTCGGAATACGCCCCACGGAAAGACAGAGGAATTCTTAAAAGAATGACAGACCAAGAATTGAGAGAGCACGATGTTTGCTTCTCTTGTGAGGCAGTGGGTCATTCTTCACGAGCCTGTCGGTGGCAGTTACCTTTTTGCCGAGTATGTAGAAACTATCATAAGAGGGGTTCTCAAGCTAACTGCAGAGAAGCCCCTCCATGAAGGCCTACTTCAGGAGAAGGCCAAATGTTCATCCCATTCAATAGTAAAATTGATATGGAGAAAGGTGTAAAGGCCAAGAAACCAGGGCACTTTAGCACAGATCAGCGAAGGCCCAGGACCTTCTTCAGGAGAAAGGAAGAGTATAGGCCCCCAGATGGGAAGGAAAAAAAGAACACAAGAGTCTATGTGGCTGAGAGCCAACAAAGAGACTTTGAGGTGAGTGAAGAAGAAGAAGAGGAAGATAGAACCTTTGAGGGAGAACCTTCCCATCCAGATGAAAAGATAGAGAATGAAAATTTTCGGCAAGGGGCAAAGACAGGAAGAGAGTAAGAAGAAAATTTAAGAAAATATATGATAAGTGGGTATTTAGCAAGGGAAGAGATAAAGCCGTAGCCAGTACATTCTTTCAGGAAAGCGTCGAACGACCTTTTAAACTAGGGCATCATTTTTATACTAATGTTTACCTTGCCCCCTCCATAAGTAGTAAGGAGGCCAAGGCATGCGTGCTCTTAGACTCGGGATCTAGCGTCAGCCTCGTAACGCCTAAGCGGTTAAGAGAATTAGAGAAAGAAGGTAATTTTAAGATACCTCTTCGAAAGACCGATCTGGTAGTGCAAGGGGTAGATAATAACCCGACGAAATTGAAAGGAGAGGTGCACTTGTATCTCCGCATGCATGAAAGACATTACCTCACTACTTTTCAAGTGAGCGAAGTAAAAGGTGAACCTAGTTGGGATATACTGTTAGGTAATAACATTTTAGCTAATTTACCCATAACTATAAATTTATTTTCTTCAAAAATGTCTATCAAAGAAGGTAAAGAGATAGACATTCCCGTCGTTGCCAAACATGGCTTATATCTAGTTAGAGAGTACACAGATGGGAATCTTAGACGAGTAAGAGACCCCACTCTGTTCAGTAAGTATCCGCCCAGGCACCAGTTGCCTAGGGAGCAAAGAGTTGTTAGGGATTCGAACCAAATTTTTAGAGATTCGAACAAAACACTTACTAAACAACCAGTTGCGAACGGTTACTTCCCACAGGAAAGGAAGGCAGCCCTGTCAGTTTAACCAGCACCAGTTGCGAACGGTTACTTTCCACAAAAAAGGAAGGCAGCCCTGTCAGTTAAACCAGCACCAGTTGCGAACGGTTACTTTCTACAGAAAAGGAAGGCAGCCCTGTCAGTTAAACCAGCACCAGTTGCAAATGGTTACTTTCCACAGGAAAGGAAGGCAGCCCTGTCAGTCAAACCCTCACATAGGCAATCCGTGCCTAGAGGAAGAGAAGAAAGATCTGCATTAAACGGAGCAACTTAAGTTCAGTCAGACCAGGTAACAAGGAGAATAGGGTCGGAGACGGAAGATTCTCGGGCTCTTACTTATCACAGCGCTGAGAACCAAGGAGCTAGGCCGAAGCAGAAGCACATTTCTTCTAATTTAAAGGAAAATTTGAGTCAATCAGGAAAGTTACAGATTTCAACGAGCCCTGACCATACCAAAGATGGTTATTCTAACAGCTCGCATGAGGAAATTAAAATTGATTTAAAGAAGTGATTGAAAATACTGTTTTACCAGGCCAATCGTAAATGGATATATAAAAGTCTTGGCCCGAAAACTCCAGAAATGATTTCGAACTAGGAGCAGAAAGTGTATTAGATGAACACCAGCTCTTACCAGAGGGCTCCATTGTATATAGCTAATACGGTTACGTCCGCTGTTGCGTAATAACAAGTTCTCAACTATAAAGTTGAGCGAGATAACCATTTTACTTGAAAAGGGATTGAATCGTAGGAAACAGGTTATTTCCGATGGATCTAGTTAAGATGAATCCCAATTATTCTGGGCCACTTCTTCATTTGGAGGTCAACACACTCTTCAGACATGAGCCTAGTCAAGAGACAGCTGAACGCGCAATGATGTCATCCCACGCTAATGGTACCTCATATGGCTCCCATACTGTCTTGGAAAGACCATTGTTTGCGATATTTGCCCAAGTACGATGAGGGCGACTAACGAGCTATGAGTCGTTGAGGCAGAAGCATGATACATTTGCAAGCGGAAACAGGTGTCGCTCTCATAAGTAGATGACTGGCCGAGAATATGTTGTGATTACTGCAGAATGTCAATATATGACGTTTGGAAGAACTCATGCTTCGATGCATATTTCTGGAGTGGAGATTTAATGGATGTACTTGCATTAGTTCCCTGATACTCGTTTTCCTCGTTTGCTCCTGCTTCATACAGATATAATGAGAAAATTTGTATGTTTTATATCTGTCCTGCCAAAATGCCCCAATTTTAAGTAATTATTATTTCCGTAAGAACGTTCTAGTATTGTCATCGCCCCGAGCAGCGCGGACTTCTAGGCATAAGAACGGTTATAGAGATGTAGCGATCATTAGAAGAATAGGCGAATATATAAGTCCATACGGTCTGTTGTACAGACAGCCCAGCTGAGCGTCGTATCCCATTTTATTAGTAGTAGCGAATGCACAGAAACATGTCACCCGAGAGCCCTCAGATAGTCCTTGGAATTGGAGAGATAATATGCGTAACACTTCAATCGCCCATTAAGGTATGCAAGACTGTGTCGGTGTCCCTGCCGACAAGCTAGAAAGCATCTTTATTCATACCATCACGTTTCAGGAAGAGCACAATATCAACTACTATCGTACATTCGAGGCTGTGCTAGAGAGCCATACCATTGGATCTGCAGAGTCACATCACTCTACAGGCTAGAGGTCAAATAGTCTTTATTGAAGCACAGTATGACGACATAACCAGCGAACGGTTTGTAAATAGCGACGCATTCTTTTGAGTAGTATACAAAGATCAAAAAGGGGGCCTTCTGTTGTTATTGAGTCCCTCGTCAACTCTTCTCTCCGTGATATTTTGATCGCCACAAGAATGTCGCCCTTCTCCGTGTTATAGATTCTGAGAAGAAGAGAATGTAGATGTGTTTAGTCTTGGCGCGGTCCTAAGCTCCTTGCACGCTCTTCTCTCTTTACTTTCGCGGACCCATTGGACAGGCAGGTATATTTTGATGATGTACTAGTGCTAGGCAAGAACGTCCCAGAACACTTCGAAAATTTGAGAAAAGTTCTGGCCGCTTTCAGAGAAAATAAGTTGAGGGTAAAAGTGTTCAAGTGTAGCTTTTTACAATCTTCAGTTTTGTACCTGGGGTTCAAGATAGGAAGAGATGGAATTTCCCCAGACCCAGCCAAGGTGGAGACGATGAAAAGTTTCATCCCTCCTACGAATGTGAAAGAGACACAGAGTATACTTGGGTTCTTCTCCTACTTCCGTTTCTTAATAGAGAACTTTGCAGTCGTTGCACAGCCATTATATGATTTAATTAAGAAAGATGTCCCATTTATATGGACGAAAAAGCATCAGGAAGCGTTTGACACCCTGAAAGATAAGTTGGTGGTACAGCCACAGTTGACATTCCCTGATTATAGCAAAGAATTCTTCGTGAATACTGATGCTTGTAAATACGGCATTGGAGGCGTGTTGTACCAGCTCACAGACGAAGGAAAAGAGAAGCCTCTTTCCTTCGTCTCCCGAGTGCTCAGAGGTAGTGAAAAGAACTATGATACGATTGAAAAGGAGTGCTTGGCCGTAGTGTTCTGCTTACAGAAGTTTAAGAACACCATTTTCGGCTATAAGGTGACCATCATCACAGATAATCAGCCTCTTTGCTTTATCTTTCGAAACAAGCAACAGACAGGTCGACTGGCTAGATGAAATTTGTTTGTTAACAGTTTTTCCCCTACCATAGAGTATAAAAAGGGCAAGAACAATATTCCACCAGTCTACTTGAGTAGGCATCCTGCACCTAACGTCTTCTTTATTAAAAATGTGGTTAAAACGAAAGGTAATTTACCTAGAACAGACTTTGTGTCAACGAGAGAAACTTTCATAAAAGAAGAGGCAAAGTGCCCAAGATTAGGTAAATTGGTGGAATGGGTAAAAGCTAACCCAAAGACCTACCCACACATTTTTATTAAAGGTGTCTTGTATTATGCCACCCAGTCAAAACCTTATGTCATAAAGGTCCTTGACAATATGATATACAGTGTGATAGACCACTGCCATGCTTCGCTAGGCAGCGGACATGGAGGACAGTTAAGAACAGAAAAGAGGGTGGAAGAAAAGTATGTCTTCCCCCACCTTCCAAAATTGGTAAAAGAATATTGTAGCCAGTGTGTATCGTGTGCTAGAGCAAAGGGTCCTAAACCTCCAACAGCAGAGATTAATAGATGGCCTTTGCCCTATACACCCTTTTCACGTGTCCATGTTGATAGTATTGGGAAACTCCCCACGTGTACCAAATCCGGGGCCCAATATATACTAGTATTCCACGATGTTTTGACTTGTTTTGTTAGTGCCTTTGTAAAAACTAGGACAAGTAAAGAGTTTGCCCGAGCGCTGCAAGAAAGGGTCATATGTAGGCATAGCGCCCCCCAACTTCTCGTGTCGGACAACGCCCTAGAATTTACAAGCCAGGTGTTTAAAGACTTATGCAAGGCATGGAGGATAAAAAAGGTAGAGATTTTGCCTTACAAAGCATCCCAGAACGGAGTTGTTGAAAGGATCAACTCTGACATTGAGTCTTTCCTACGACATTACGTGAAAGACAACCACAAAGATTGGGATAAGTATCTTAGCTTTGCCCAAATCGCTATTAATTCCGCTTATAATCGATCCATCGGGTCCTCTCATCACTTCCTATTACATAGTTATATAAAAAGAGTCCCTTATGAAATGCCAGACTATGTGTCACCTTTTGTGAATAAAGCAGAGAAAAAGTGGTTCATCTCAGATGAAGTAGACACAGTAGTAGAAAGGATCGACAATATAAGAGATTTGGCCAGAGAGAAGTTGGAAGAAGAGACAACGAAGACATTGGAGCAACAACAAAAGAGAGCAAAGAAAAGAGAGTTCAAAATCGGAGATTATGTCTTCATCAGAGCTGTCAAGAAACCTCATCATAGTTCAAAGCTATGTCCCAAGTTTGAAGGGCCATACATTGTCCGATGTTTAAGAGGTCCAAATAAATTGATGGTAATTTGCTTAAGTACAGGTAACACATTCCCTGTCCATGTAGACAACGCAAAAGTGATTCCAGCAGAAAAGATCACAGAGTCACATTTTGACTTCATGAATGATGAAGTTTGGAATCCCCAAGCGGTTAAAGAAATGTTAAGCTCCAAGGAAGGTTATGAAGAAAGAATTGAAAAGGAACCACCCAAGAGTGACTCGGAAATCAGTTCAGAAGAAGAAGACGATGAGGTAGAAGACTATTCTACTCCACCCGAACGAACACCTTCCCATTATTCTTCCCCAACTCCTCCACCACAACCAACTCAGTTTGGACATAACTACTTCCCAACTCCTCCACCACAACCAACTCAGTTTGAATACAACTCTTACCCAATTCCTCCACTACAACCAACGCAGATTAGAAACAACTCTTGGAGTTATCAGACTCCCATAGAACAACCAACTCTAGTGGAACCTATAAGGGACAACAATGTTGTCGGAAAAGAAAGGTATAGTAATGAGGTTGTGGAAAGAAGAAGATATAGCGATGTAGTTGCAGGAAGAGTACGTCCTGACAGTGAATTTATCTGTTCCACTTCTAGAAATGACTTCCAAAGAACTCCTTCTAACCCCTCGGTTCGGAGAAGAGAGTTTAGACCATCTTTGTCACCCATTCAACAAGAGATTTCAGTAGAATCCCCTGTTAGAGAAATTCTTCAAGAGCCACCCGCACATGAAGGCGGGATATATATAGCCTACGGCGGATCCCCTCCAAGAATTCCTTCCCCAGAGAAATCTCCTAATATCCCTGAAAGAGATGGCAATTATCCCATTCCCACTGTTGTAGAATCACCTCCTAGGGAAATCATCAGAGATGACAGAAAATAAGATCCGTCTTACAGACCACATAACTTGTTTACTGGCCCCAGAGATTCTACCCCCAGAGTTACGAGAAGTCAAACAAGGATGAGAGAACAGGCCCAACAACAACAAGCAGAGGTAAAAGACACAACGGAGACTATAGCGAAGACTCCTACTGTCCAACCTCCGCCTGTCAAATTGGATTTGAATACGATAGTTAGAGGAAATAAGACTTATTATTTGCCTCCCGGCTATTAATTCATATCAATTTCTGAATATTTTTCGTAGATTTAAGGAGAAATCCTTTAGATTTAGGAAGATATTTTTAATTTTAAGAAGATGTCTACGCACGTTCAGCATTTCGCATTTGTATAGTTTTTTTTTTTTGCCGTTTATTATTTTAAGAAAAACTAGATGGGATTAAGGAATATATTCATTAAGATAACCGGTTTTATACTAAGTTGTAGTCTGGATAAGAATTACTTGCGCAAATTAGTTGATTAAGTTGATTAACTTCTACGATTTAGATATAATTTGATTTTTTTTTTACTTAGATTAACCTTAACCTGGATTAAGTTCATCAGTTATATTTCTGTTTAAACTGACATTTAACTTAAGATTAGTTGTATTTCTGCTTATTTTTTTATATACACAAAATAAATTTTAAAGAATACGTTTCACTCCAAAGGGGGGGACAGCGCAATTTTTTAATATAAAAAATACTATAAAATAGAAAAAAAGCAAAAAAAACTTTTCTATAAAGAAAAAAAAATAAGAAACAAGTAACTTTAAATAATTTTAAGAAAGCGTACTTAGCTTTGTAATTTTAAAAAGTATTCATTAACCTTTAACATTTAAAAAATAAGTAACTAACTAGTACGTAGCAATTAATATTAAAGTCATTTAGTAACAAATAGCATTCGAAAGTAAGAATTCAACTTACCAATTATAATTAAGTCAGCATTGCTTTGTTTTAACTAACCATTCATTTTCGATGTTTAGCATTTTTATCAAGTATGATTAGCGCGACCTTAACTATTCAAAATATAAGAAACAAGTAAACAGAATTTCAATACAATCAAGAATATTTCGAATGTTCGGAAAACTGATCTTGTTGCTACTTACCATCCTACCAACATGTCAAAACAGAGTCTAGTAAAAAGAAAAAGGAAGAAACAAAAGACTGCCCGGTTTAGTGCTTATCCGTACTGGTGAGAGTAAAGTTTCAGTAGAAGGATACCTAGATCTATATTATCTCCTATAGAATGTCCCTCAGACATTAAAGAAACAATTACTAGGACAACTAAGCTAGTGAATAACATCAAAGAATCATTCCTACCATCTTTCGAAACAACGTTTCTGGAATGTTTCAACTCCACCAAAGGTGCTTATTCAATGGGAATCAAGCCTAATGACCATTCGGGTAAGAAGTTTCTAGCCAAAAATTGAATGAAGTTAGTGAATTACCTTGGATCTCAGCATGATCAAAAAAGAAACGAGCCGCTTTCGAGTTCGGAG
>JABUQX010023334.1:2500-12500 GCA_015478945.1 Trachelipus rathkii | reverse complement strand
TCGTCTGCAGTCTTACATCATAAAGTGCGTCATAGATGTCAACATCATTCTCAAGGCTTTGCTGCTGTCCGTGCAGAACCTCGAATCCAGTGAAGTTACCCTACTGTTAGGCATACCTACACTTCGCTCTCCTATCTGGAAGTACCTTCTCCTGGTTTCAAACGACGATTTCTCAAACTTCCTGAAGAATCTATTGACGCTTTGAAAGACGACGAAAGGTATTTGTTTACTTATTATACCTTATATTTCAAGTTCTTGTATTTTCCTATTATTTCACTTTTCTTTACTGACGTTTGGGAAGAGACGCGGATTTGTCCACGTCACTTCCCTTTATAATATATATATATATATATATTCATATATATAAATTAATATATATATATATATATATATATATATATATATATATATATATATATATATATATATATATATAATACATATAAAGAACATTTATATTTGAATAATTTTTGTATTGGAAAATAAACATTTATTTATTGATTTTTAATTAAATAAGTTTATATATATTTGATTTGTCAATTATTGGAACATAAATGTTTATTTATTGATTTTTAATTAAATAAGTTATATACTGTATATTAAATTTTACTATGCAGGCACCATATTTATGAATTTATTTTATGTATTTATGTATTAATTGGAATGCTAATTTTGCTGCTGAACTAAAAAAAGAACCCGTCGTTCATATTGGCATTTTCATCTTAATTATCGAAGGTTGTGGTAAGTCAGTGCATATTTCACAAGAGTATTAAGGATCCCTCAGTTCCCATTACAATCATATGATTTAGAGGTTACTGCCAGTATAAGAGCGTAAACAACTTTGTGATCTATAACAGTAGTCTAAGGGTGCCGTGGCTCGAGGTTATTTAACTTCAAGGATTTCATCATCAGTATAAGTGAAGGTGTTATTATTGATCTACATTACCATATAATATTATTAAATATGTATAATATATATATATATATATATATATATATATATATATATATATTATATATTATATATATATATATATATATTATATATATATATATATATATATATATATATATATATATATATATACATGGGCGTAGGCAGGATTTCATTTAGGGGGGGCAAAGGTTGAGTGATATATATATATATATATATGGTCTTCAAAATTTGATATATATTATATATCTGAAGAGAGTTTGAAGGTAAGGACTATTAATATAAAAGTTTATTAGTGAGGTTCACTCTTAGTATATAATATATAACGTAAACTTAATATATATATCTATTAAATATATATATATTTTATATAATATATAATTTATTGGTCTTCAAAATTGCTGTATACTTTTTCTTTTATTCTCTGCAATTGTTTTTTAATGTGTTGTCTGCAGCTATAATGAATATCAACTGGTAACGAAAACCTTCCGAGATTCATGTTACTAGCTATTGGTGCAGAACTCACCAAAATGCATCGACATTGAATTATTTCTTAGCGGAAAAAATTGTCAGAAGAAAATCCAGCTGTTATAAAAAGCAAACCAAGCTAGTTGGACTTTTAAAGCAATATGAAACGAAAACAATTACAAACTTGTAGAAACAATAATTAATAAAATGTTAGTAATTGCTAATAACTACTTCAATTTACTCTATCCGATTGTGCTATTTATTTCAAGTTTTTCTACTAACTAAACTTCTTAAAAGAATACGTTGATGTCGTCTGGCAGAAACATATATATGCTGTTCATAATTTTTATAATTCGCCAAGATTTAGGTTGGGGGCCGAAGTGCCCCCAAATGAAATCCTGCCTACGCCATATATATATATTATAATCATATATATATATATATACTATTATTATATATATTATATACCCTATGATTATTATATTATATTATTATTATATATATATATTACTTGCATATATATATTATTATATATTATATATTACCTATATATTATACTATATATTATATAATATATATATTATTTATATAATATATCTATAATATTATATACTATATTTATATATATATACCTATATTATTATATACCTATATATATATATATATTATATATTATATAATATGTATTATATATATACTATATATTTATATATATATACCTATATATTATATATATATATATATATATATAATATAATATAATACTATATATCATATTCTAATATCAATAATATATATAATATCTCTTATATATATATACTACTATACCTTATATATATATAATATATATATATTATATATATCCTATATATTAATATATATATATCCTATATAATAAATATTATATTATATCATAATATATATATATTATATCCTTATCACTTATATATATATATACTATACCCTTATATATATATATATTATATCTTTTATATATATATACTATTTATATATTGTATGATATCTCACTCACATGCTCAAACCCCGAGATTCGGAAATAACCTCAATAGCTAGATCGGAAATTGTCAGGGATAAGTCAACTTTTATGGTTTCTGACCAAGTGGTAAAGTGCAATATATTGAGGCCGATAGCAAGCCTGCTTCGCGCAAAGAGCAGTCCGGTAAGTGCTTGCTAACTGCATGCGTGGGCTGTGCATCCTAATACGTGGCCTTTCCAATGCGATGAAGGTAAGAGAAGAGTGATTTGGATGTGAATAGAATAATTCTTTGTCATGTGCTTCGGCTATTCTTGTAGTGATTTGTCCTGGACATTGACAGATTATGCTATACACTATGATGTCAAACTGCATAATGTACATATTTCAGAAAAATCTCCTACTACCACTTCTTTTTGTGTCCCGTTCACATAAGCCGAGCTTGGGATTCCCGAAACCAATTCTGAGAGGGAATGCTTCGTTCTTAAGGTGAGCCAAAAAGCTCGCCTTAACCACTGAGCCAAACGTGAACTCAATATATATATTTACATATAATATTATATTATTATATATTATATAAATATATACTCTATAATATATTTATATATATATATATATATATATATATATAATATAATTATATATATATATATATATATAATATATATATAATATATATATAATATATATTAAATATATAGTATATATATATATATAGTTAATATATTATATATATATATATATATTATATCATCTTCATCTCAGTGGCGTACCTGGAAGAATACACTTGGTTAGGCAGAGTTTATATATATATATATAACGTAAAGTATAATATATATGATATACTATATATATATATAATTATGATATATATATAGTATATATATATAATATATATATATATATATATATATATACTATTATAAGAATATATATATATATATTATTATATATATATGCATTTATATATATTTATATAATAAGGAATATTTATATATATCACTATATGATATTATATATATATAATACTACTATATATATTATACTATATATATTATATACTCTATTACTCAGAACGAAAACATTCGATAACATATTTTATACTTATAGATACGTTTACCTAATATTATTTTGTTGAAACAGCTTGTTTGTCATTATACTTTCACACCCATAAAAAAAAATAACTCTTTCTTTTATTTCTTTTCAAATTGTTTATTTACATTAATAACAATTTCAATTTTAATAATTTACTGAGGATAAACCTTTATTTTAAAATAGAGCCTCTCGTTTTATAGATATAGTTTTAAGCGTTTTTATCTTTTATAAAATCTACACTACTCCATTATTGCTTATTATCACCTTATTTTATGTATATATCGCTATCCACTTATAATAGTTATAATAAATTATAATTCAACTATCAGAACAACAGACTCATTCGACTGCAAATTTCAAAGAACTGCCACAGCCCACATTTTCGTACATATTCTTACGGGAAGATTCGGAACGAAAGATTTCACTACAATTTAATCGATTATTTTTCGATTACTTATAGGGGATAGACTAGCCGCACTTCCATTATAGTGACGTAGGAAAATTGACGTCATTCCGTCCGCGTGGGGTAAAGAAATTCTTATCTATTAAGCATCAGAGTAGGAGCGAGAATTCTAAATGAATTCAATTATTATTATAGCTTATTAATTGGGGTTGTTTTTTCTCTTAATTTATGAATAAATTGGGTTCTTTTTTTACTTTTATAATAAATTTTAATTAATTTAGTATACTTTACAATTTAATTTCTAATTATTTAAACCAAAAATATTGGGTTGGAGCTACCTACCCGGCCTACACTATATATACGCCCCTGATATAAATTTTAGTTTTTATTCTATATTTATACTATATTTATATTATATTTATCTACTTATATTATATATATATACTATATATACTTATTATATATACTATATATTATATTATAATAATATAATATATATATATATATTATATATACTATATATATACTATAATAGTAGTTATGCTACGTTTTGACCGATGCCGGCCATTACGATATGAAGGAATAGAGGGGTATTGGCTTCAAACTTGGAATATAATCTAATATATGCGTTTAAGGCCTCGAAAACAGGTAAATTTCAAGTCTCTAGGATGTATATAGAGGGGGGTCGCCTCCGAGGGTCGACGTAAATATTGCGCTTACGCCCTTGTTGCGGGATCTGAGCGAGCAAGATTAGGCCTAAATCGAACACCTGGAGGTCAGACAGACCGAAGGTCTGTCTGACCGACAGACACAGACCGAAGGTTATGATATGCTAAATATTTGGGTGTCTGTTTGTCTGTTTGTATTATTATTATTATTATTATTATTATTATTATTATTATTATTATTATTATTATTATTATTATTATTATTATTATTATTATTATTATTATTATTATTATTATTATTATTATTATTATTATTACACGAAGAAGTGACCCGAAGGGTCACTTCTGAGTTGTTTTTTAAAACCTTCTACTGTTCCTAATCTAATTTATCTCCTCCGTATGCCCCGCTTCGTTCAGTTTTATGCACTTTGGCATAGGCTCCGACTTTACCCCTCCGAAGGTGATGTGTTGTTTTAGATACTCTTGGTTAATGAAAGCTGTTTATTCGTAAGTTAGGTACGTTATGTTAAATATTACTATGACTCAGTGTGAAAATAACACTGATTTGTTTAGAGAAATATGAGTTTTTTGTAAGATATACTGTGTTAACTGACGATGATGTGTTAGAAACGTGAGCTAGGTTAAGATTTTGTTTAGTAATGTTAGGTTTGCTCGAGAATTTTGCTAATGTCTACGTTTATTCATAATTCAAATGATGTTATACTCGAGACGAGTGACACGTTTTTATGTTATGTTTGGTTAAAACTTTGTTGTCTTTGCAAATTATTCGTTGGGGATTAATATATTTAGACAGGTTTATGATGAATTTTTGTTTAAATATTACGAAGTTGATGTAAAAAATTTCGGTACGTTAGCATTTATATTCTTGTCCGTATGCTGATTAGACCGGAGGGTTATGCTAAATATTTGTTAAATATTACGCATGTCTATGTAAAAAAAAACATTGATATGTTAGAGATATGCCTTGAAAAAAGTGGGAATAGGTTACGTTTTGTACGAAGTGTTAGGTACTTTACTGTTATTAAGTTGTGGAAGTTTGTTAATGTTAGTAGTTTATTCGTACGTTATGGTATGTTAGGTTTTGTCGTTGTAACATTATATTCTTAGTTCAGGTTTATGTTTTGCCAATTACACCAACGTAAAAACTCAATGACGTTTAGGCATATAGTTCGATGGTTAGTTATATAAAAAAACTTATTTTTCGTGTTATGTTTAGTCGAAATGATACTCGAAATTATGCATGAATCAATAGATCAATAGATCAAAAGGTCATAGTGGGAGGGGGTGGGGGAGGGTTGATGGTTTGATTTTACTGATTTGCAGATTTATTGGTTTACAAATCACTTCCACTTTTACTGTTTACTAAGGTATTTTATTCAAATAACTTATTTTTCTTATGTTTATTACGCGTAGTAAGTGCATATTTTTTGCTTGATAAAATTGATCTATTTTTTTCTTATGATAAATGTTTTGATAATTTTTCGCTTAATAATACTGTGTCAATGTAAAAATTAACGTTAATGTGTTAGAGATCATGCTTGGAAAGAGTATGGAATAGGTTTACATTTTGTATGCAAATGGCTAGTTTACTTTAAACTGGTGTTAAGTGTGGAACTTTTGTAATGTTAACTGTTTATTAGTTGGTAAGTTGTGTTAAGTTTGTAAGTTGTGACATTATTTTGCTTAAGTTTTCATTTTTAGCCTATGTTAGCTTTATTAATGTGAAAAACGTTTGTTATGTTAGCATAATATTCGTTGGTTAGTATATAAAGTATATATAATTTTTTTGGCTATGTTTATCCGAAATGGTTCTCGATATGTGACCTGAAAATAATATGTTAAATGTAAAATTAACAATGATATGGTAGAGTTATGCTTTGAAAAAACGTGAAATGGATGCACCATATGTAACGCTGTGCTAGGTACTTTAGTGCTGTTAAGTATGGAACTTTTGTTAATGTTAGTAGTTTATTTCGTACGTAATGGTGTGTTACGTTTGTCGTTGTACATTATTATGTCTTAGTTCAGGGTTATGGTTATGTTAGCTTTAATTATTTGTAAAAACTTTGGTGTAACGGGTTAGCATATCATTCGACAGTTAGTATAACAAAGAACTTATTTTTTTGTGTTTTATGTTTAGTCCGAAAATGATACTCGACATTATGACATGAAGGAGTCAATAGGAGTCGTAAGATAGGATAACTTAGAAGTTCCTGGTGGGAGGGGTGGGAAAGGTTGATGGCTTGATTTTACTGATTTACTGATTTATTGAGCTTTAAAATCTGTAAACTAATTACAATTTACTGTGATATTTTATTCAAAGAACTTATTTTATGTCATATTTGATAAACTTTGTTATGTTTACAGTGTATTCGTTTGATCTGGTATGATACATTTACGCTCCGAATGATAAATGATTTTTTGTTAAAAATATCACCGGATTCTTCTTATTCATGTCAAAGACTATTATGTTACTGGTATATGGCTTGGGAAAAAAAGTATTTGAATAGGGTACGTTTTGTATCGCAATGCTGAGTATACTTTAACTGGTCGTTAAGTGTGGAACATTTGTTTAATGTGTTACTGCTTTATGTGTAGTTCGCGTAAGGTTGTGTTACATGTTTGTGTAGTATTGGGGTAACATTAATTTTTCTTAGTTCATGATGCATCGCTATGTTGGCTTTAATTAATTGAAAACAATTGTTATGTTGCATCATAATTCGCTGGTGAGTATATAAAGAACTCATTTTTGTGCTATGTTCATGCACCGAAATGGACCATAACTACGAAAGATTCAATCAGGTAAATCAAAGTCGTGTGTTAATGGTAAAATTAACAATAAAATATGTTAGAGGATATATGCTTGAAAAGGTGTGAATAAGGTACGTTTGGACGCTGGGCTAGGTACTTTAGTGTTGTAAAGTATGGAACTTTGTTAATGTTAGTCATTTATTCGAGCGTAAGGTGTGTTTAGGTTTTTGTTCATTGTGGCATTATATTCTTAGTTCTGGTATGCTATGTTAGCTTTATTAATGTGAAAACAATGTTAAGTTAGCATATATTTCGATGGTTAGTATATAAAGAACTTATTTTTGTACTATGTTTTATCCGAAATGGTATCGATATGTGACCTGGCTCATTAGATCGAAAGATCAAAAGGTCATGGAATGGGGATGGGTAGGGACGGGCAGGGAGGGGTCGGGTTGGGTGGTTTGATTTACTTGATTTACTGAGTTTACAGCTTTTACATTCGGTAAACTAGTTACACATTACTGGATGATATTTTAATTCAGGAAGCTTATTTTTTATGTTAATTGCCTGGATAAAACTTTGTATTTTTTATGTTATGGTTTGATAAAACTTTGTTATGTTTGCAACTTTTTGTGTTTTACTTCCCTCGTATGTTGACAAAGTTCTTAATGATAGCTGTTTATTTGCAGCTGTTTATTCGTTCTGGTTGTTGTGGGTGTTTAAGTATGTTATGTTCATAGTTTTAGCTTTACACAGAGGGTAAAAACTTTACTTTGTTTGTCTGTACCCATTAGGTGTTAGATTATTCGCTGGTCAGTTATGATAAATTTTTTGGTAAAATATTAGGGTATGTTAAGTGGTAAATGTTAGATATGGTCTGTTGGTGATATGTTGATAAGGTGACTGGAATGATGTTTTTGTATGCCTTGTTAGTTGTACTTTTGAACTGTCTATAAGTTGGTTATCCTTTTGTTAATGTAGCGAGTTTTTCGTTGCTTAAGGATTGTGTCAGGTTTTGACGTTGTATAAAGTTATATTCTTAGTTCTGGTATGGCTATGTTAGCTTATTAAATTTGAAAACTTTTGTGACCGAATGCAGTACGTTTCCGCGTGCTCTGTAGTGATAATTTACAGCAAGGTACGTCGATGAAATTTTAGTTAAGTCATTACATGTTCATGTAAAAGTTAACGGATTGTCTGATGTTAGAGACGATGCTTCGACAAGGTGTGAGATAGGTGTACGGTCTTTGGCAGGAATTGTTATTTACTTTTACTGGTGTGTGAAGTATGGGAAAGCTTTGTTAACGTTAAACGCATTTAATTGCCTGTTTAAGAGATCGTGTTAGGTTTGTTCGTTGGGAGGTTGATAAGTCATAGTTGTCAGAGATGCTAAGCTAAGCTTTGTATTAAATGGTGGAAGAAGCTTTGTGTACGTCAATAATATTCGGGATGTTGAATCTTTGTATATATATTGAACTTTGATTTTTATGGTAATGTTTTATCCAAAATGAATTACTCGAATGTGACTTGAATCATAGAATCTAAGTTAAGATCAATTAGATTCAGTAAATGGATCAGGAGGGTGGTGTGATGGTGGTTGATTTTACTGGATTTTATCTGATTTAGGGTAATGTCACGTTACATATTTTAGTAAAAAATTTGACTTGAATTCAATAAGATCAATAGATCATAGATCAATAGATCAGATTGATCAATAGATATAGTCAATAGATCACGACTGGACAGAAGGGTGCTTGGATTGTGGTTTGGATTTACTGATTTACTGATTTAGGGTAAAATGTAAAAAGGTTACAATTTTAGTAAAAAAATTTGACCTTAATCATTAGATCAATAGATCAATTAGATCATCAATAGATCAATAGAATCAATAAGATCGATAGATCATGATTTGGACAGGAGGGTAGTTTGGGTGGCTTGATTTACTGATTTACTTAATTAGGGTATGTAAACATGACAATTTTAGTCAAAAATTTGACTTGAATCAATAGATCAAATGAATCCAATAGCTCATAGATCAATAGTCATTTTAGATCATGAATTGGACATATGGTGGGTAGGTTGGGTGGGCTTGATTTATGCTGATTTATTGATTTAGGTTGTAATAGACGTTACATGAGTTTTATGATATAAGATGTGCTGTAATGCCATGTTGAAATTGGTTCAAAGTAGATCAAAATAAACGTCAAAGGTAGAGTCAATGTATCAAGATGTGGGATAGATTTCAAGTGGATCAGATAGATCGAAGACTTGGACAGGAGGGTGCTTGATTGTGGTTTGATTTACTGGATTTAACCTGCTTTATGGGTAATGTAAAAAATCGAGAGAGAGGTGTGTAAGTATAACGAGTAAAGAGAGAGGAAATAGATGGAGAAATTTTTATGTGTTTTTCGTGCTTGATGGTTTGAAACCATTATTGTTCGAAATCTACAGATACTCGATAACATATAGCTAAAGACATCAACCATTGTTTTGTTATATCTATGCGAAATGTTATTTTAACTCGGCAAACCGCAGCCGGCTCTCGTCAGCACCGGTGCCAGAGCCCTCCTCAGAATCTCCAATACCAAGCCTTTCTAGAAATTACACTCTGAATCCTTCCACCAAATTTCAGCCTTTATACGATCAATTTAAATTTTTTGTGGGGT